>LOND01003490.1:0-19931 GCA_014220965.1 Paragonimus kellicotti | reverse complement strand
AACTGTGATGTGAAAAAGGAAGCGTGTATTAATAATCTGTTACGTTCTCCTCGGCTACTTTGATCTGTTTCGGAAAAGTTTCACAAAGAATGTTTTGCAAATAAGTACAAAGATGAGTGATGAAGACATCTACAATAGATGCACGCAAAATGTTTTAAGAATAAATACGGGTGAAGATGGTGGTTAAGGGAGGGTCAAAGAAATAGGACTCAAAGAAAACTAAGAGGTGAGAGTAAAATCATGCTTCTTTGTTCCTCAGGTTGTACGGACGAGATCGTTGCTGTTTTTCCAACAATGGCGTTACATCTATTCTGTCGGTACTTAAGATTTAAGGTTGAAAAAGAGATTCCGAAATTGCCACCTCTAGTTGGACCGTGTCGATCTGAAATTTGGGTATGGTTCCTGATTTGGACTTATTTGAGTCCTGAAATTCAGCATATGAATCAGAGGTAGTGTCGTCATAGCAGCAGGCATCAAGGGTTGAATGCACAACTTGTCCCTTCGGAATGAGGTGACGGGTGGTCACTGTCTTCTTTCACGTTAGAGAGGCAGCCCCGAGCCTATCGTGGATTGCACTCGAGCAACTGGACGTCGTCAACTAAGGGGTCACACTTTGAGGATCTTGAGTGGCATCGCATTGTGACCGGTCCTGGAACGCTGAACCAATTCGGTAAAGAGACGTCTAAAGTCGATTTTTGGCTGTAAGAGAACAGCCGTTCGTGTGAGAGTTGAGTTCTTTGCAATGCACAAGAGTGGCCTGGAATATAAAGTCTCCAACAGCAGAAGTTCTCAATGACCACAGGACACCTGTTAGTCTCGTCAGAAGCCGCATCGTTCGCAGAAGTTCACCATTAAGCCTCTCGATCTGTCTGTTTCTTTGCGGGTTGTAAGCTATGGTTTTATATAAAGCCCGCAGAATAAGGCATCAGCTGCTTCATTCTTCTCTTAGAAGATATGTGACAGCATTGCTACTGAACGAAAACTCAAGACGCTATCCTTGATATTTTCATCCCTACTGTCCCCATGATGTTGAACGTCATACATAAAGGCGACAGGTTTCTGATCAGTAATCAGTCAGAAATGAGCTCTCATCAAATAGTGCCTGGGCTTCGTCCTCGCGGAAAAGTGACGTCGTTCGCTCGGTGACAGCGCTCAGGAGAAAAACATCATTGGTCTGCCATTTGTCGTTAAATTATTAGCGATAGCAATGTCCAAAGCTCCAGTCTCCACGACTGAGGGTTATTGGTGGTCTACAGCGCCTTTATAGGTCGTTTTTAAGTGACTTTAATCATAAGCTGACATCGTGTGACGGAGAAGGAATACGATTTTTGTCCAGCGGAATAATCTTGTCAGAAAATTGAGAGATCCATGGAGATCAGTTAGCGGATAACCCCACAACGATTTGTTGTGATTTAATGTCTCGTGGTAACAGTAAATCATTGAGCGACTGTAGTCTTTCTGGATCTGGCCTGATCAATCGTGTAACTTCGTACCCCAGTGGTGTCAGTTCTCGAACAGCGGAAACGCCTTCTTTTCGTTGGATTTTAAACCATACTTTTTGACAATTTCGAAGTCTTGTCAAGTTTTTATGATTGTCGGCATTCACACCGCACACGGTTATATTATCCATGCAAGCAAATGGGCGCTGCAATCGTTTGTCTTTGACAAGTTTGTTTATTACTCTCTGGAATAGACAACACCGTGATTACTGCAAACAGTATACTTGTTGTCAGATGAATAAAGATTAATTCTTAGACATACCAATCTTCTCTACTCAATCTCGATCGACAACTCGTTTGTCGTTTACATAACAATATAATCATCTAACAATGTGGAATGGAACGCCTTCTGCGACCGGAACGTTTCGATACTCATCCAAGCTGTATAGCATCTTTAAAACAGTGGACTCATTGGTATCGCACATTTTCAGAAGGTGAAAAGTGGCAACTTTGTCTGAGGGTTTCACATGTCTTCTCGAGTGTTGAAATGGCGTCTTTGAAAGTCGTACAATCCGTAATTTATTCATAACCAGACGAGGAAACACAGCTGGTGAGAGGGTCGAGCTTATTGGGTTCAAGAGTTTCTACGGCAGTCAGCTAGTAAATGTGCGGTATCAATGAGTCCACTGTTTCGAAGATGTACAGCGTGGACGAGCATCGCGACGTTCCCGTCGTACAAATAGTTCTGCTTGAAATTTTTAGATGAATAAATCGTTATGTAACCGACAAGCGAATGATCAACCGAGAGTGAATAGGGAAGATTTGCTGCTCAAAAAGTAGGCTTTATTTACCTGACAACCGTGGTATGGTAGCTGAAAAGAGAAGAGGAAAACATATAATAAGACTACCAGTCAGTGATGTTTATTAATGGGTAGTCTGCTATGCCCGTCTGAGCACTTTATGTTTTTAAGCAGACACTGTGCGGATAAACGAGGAATGGAAGCAGCACCAACATAGGCATCACCTGATTCAAGGTGGTTGTTCTAAAGTGAACAGCAATCGTTAATGGAGTTATGCCAATGATAACTGGCGGTGATATAATCGATCTGCTTACATGGTTGCGCTCCATGGGGTGGTGCCAAGGCAAGGTAATGCCCTTGTTTGTACTGAAATGCGATATGTAAAGCCCCAGAGATGCGCATGGTTGCAGTACGCGTTCCTCATTGTCCATGCGTCGCTCACAGATATCAAACATATCGTCCGGCTGCTTCTCCCAGGGCTAGACACGCTTGTGTTAATCGCAATGATAGCAAACCCCTGTCTGCAGTGTGGCGTGGATGGATAAACAACACCAGACACAGACGAATCTTATCTACATCAATCTCACCCCCACCTACTCGGCAAACGATTCGACCAACCAATTCAGATGCAACGCAGATTGACCTAACCACGGCAAATCTCACGTGACCTCTGTTCCTTTGTTAGTGTGATTTCGATTACAACACTCCTGAGGAAGGCCACCCGAGGTGGTTGAAACGTAGAGTATTACAACTTGCTCATAACGTTGTGTTATTCTCAATCCATTTATCTATGTCGTCCAGTGTTTAGCGCGACGCGAATAAAGGCTTTGATAGCCCAAACACTGACTGCGATGAGCCCACAAGGTGCCGTTAATGATAAGGTTACTCAAGATAACGTGCAAGACAGGCCGGGTTCTGTCAAGAAAGTATTTGAGTAGATACCATCTTCAGGATTCGCTGGTCACTGATACGCTCAATAAGAATGTGGTTTAACGGCCACTCCATGGATCAACGAGGAGGGTTAGTCACCAAACGCGCATAAATCTTTTTGCGTCGTTGAATGTGGTGATGTACCTCTCGACGACAGTCAATAATTCTTCTAAATCGACAGTCGTTTTGCCAAAACAAAAGATATCCGGAGTCTTACCCGATCGATAATATCATCCATCGCTTGCTATAAGCATGCAACCCCATTCGTCACGCCAAAATTGGTGTCATACAGCAAGCCTCGGAAATTACGCTTTTTCAAAGCATCTCTGACAGGAATTTGGTGACAAGCACTTTCTGAATCGAACGTACAGGACGCATGACAGTGAAATATTCGCCATTACCTTATGAATACGCGGAAGACGGTAAGCATTGGAGTTGGAATCGGCTGATCGTGTGACTACATTCAAGTACTATCATGTGATTACGGCAGTCGTTCGAAGCGACTAAAAACCGAGCTCTCTAGGGTGATTTTGATGGCTCTGCTAAGCCGGACTGTAGAAGTTTTCCGAGATCACGCTTGACAATCGGTATATTTTGCATAGAATGACGACAAGATATAAAAGCAATGGACTTATCTACTGCTGATGTTCAAGAAGAAACTGATGATTGACGTGAGCCATGAAATGTCAAAAAACGAAAAAAGGGTATGGTTCCCAAGATAGCGGTTTCGATAAATTCGTGTAATCAAAAAAAGTCGTGATCAAGTGAAGCATCAATGCACATATATGAAGATAGAGTTGGATATGTTCATGAAACATATCTTTAAGGCGAAAAGACAAACAGCTGTGAGTGAAACTTGTTAGACGAATGAAAGCCATCGTGACTCGCTTCAGGGATGAAATGATGTCCCGGTCTCTATGATCTGCTGACGTCCATAAGTATATAAGAAACACTGGTATAAAACACAGCACTAGTACAGTAAAAAGCAATTACAATAGTAGGGAATGAAACGACGATCGGTAGAAATTAGTGATGAGATACCGGCTAAACAAGAAACCTGTGCGAACACGTTAGTAATAGCCACTTTTACATCTTTTACGTAACGTCTTCTTAGTAGGACCAAGCTCTAAAAACGGTCAACGGAAAAGATAAGGTTCACAGCAGTGTGACCGTATGCCAGGAAAAGACGTTACTGACAGGCAATGAATATTAAGCAGGTGTGTCAACACCGTGCGAGACTGCCCTTTGAACGCACTCCGACTGCCTGGTTAACTCAATATTGGCCTTGAAACCAATGTTAATTCTTCCGTTCTGACAGGTGTCTTCCCCCCATCCGCTTCAATCTCAAACTCAGAGGCACGTCCCTATGTCATTTTCAACGTCCTGCTAAGAACACCCAGACGACTACCAGTAGCAAACGCTACTTTTGTGGTCATCATCGACATCCACGTTTCAAACGTCCTGCGAGAAATACGGTGTGTGTGGGATGCGGTTAGAGAGACCATTATCAGGTGTGACGATTTGTGAGAATATGTCAGTCGTTAAACCATTGCATTCCTCTATGACTGTCGCAGTAGCTCCGTTTGGGCTCTCAAATGATGTAACTGAAATATCGGTAAACGAAATGACCTTACAGGCTCCAACAGATACCTGGAATTCTGACAGCTATATTTCGATTTCTGTAGTCCGGAGATATCGGTAGAGAATTGAAAGGTCATGCAATACAATAACCGTGGCTTCTACCAGAATAACCAGCCGTCACTGCTGTGTTAGTATGAGTTACAAGAATTGCTAATTTAACCGAATCAAGCTTTCTGTACGGCTTAATCTTTGCACCGATGTACTCCTTGGTAATGACTCTCAAACTTGGTAAAACAGTTGAGATCTCTTTTAGTGGCGAGAAGTTATCGTCCTTTTTATACAGTTTGCTTGCAGGCCACGTCCAAACCTCCCACACTGTTTGGAAATTTAGCACCCGACTGTAAACTAGTAACAACAAAAACATGACGTCACCCGGCATACGATGTGAAATTCTTTTGAAGAAATTGAAGAACTCTTGGTAGACCGTAAATCTCCTTGAAGTGCCCAGGGAATTAGTAACTGCAAACGGATGGCACAGAAAACGAACGGTGACAGAGTGTAGCCAGACCAGTAGTCGATACAATCAACTCGATACTCACCTCCTATTACAGAGTTACGAGATGGTCGAGAAAATCCCTCCATAATCTATTTTTTGCGCTTTGGATTTACAAGTCGTTTATCATCAAGTATCTATTGAGGAAGAGGAGAAACCATATACTGCCTTCGAAACCCGCAGAAATCCCTATCAGTTTTGCCGTATACTGTTTGCAGTAATCAACGGTGTTGTCTATTTCCAGAGAGTAATAAACAAACTTGTCAAAGACGGAAGATTGCACGCCCCATTTGCTTACATGGATAATATAACCGTGTGCGGTGTGAATGCCGACAATCATAAAAACTTGACAAGACTTCGAAATTGTCAAAAAGTATGGTTTAAAATCCAACGAAAAGAAAGGCGTTTCCGCTGTTCGAGAACTGACACCACTGGGGTACGAAGTTACACGATTGATCAGGCCAGATCCAGAAAGACTACAGTCGCTCAATGATTTACTGTTACCACGAGACATTAAATCACAACAAATCGTTGTGGGGTTATCCGCTAACTGATCTCCATGGATCTCTCAATTTTCTGACAAGATTATTCCGCTGGACAAAAATCGTATTCCTTCTCCGTCACACGATGTCGGCTTATGATTAAAGTCACTTAAAAACGACCTATAAAGGCGCTGTAGACCACCAATAACCCTCAGTCGTGGAGACTGGAGCTTTGGACATTGCTATCGCTAATAATTTAACGACAAATGGCAGACCAATGATGTTTTTCTCCTGAGCGCTGTCACCGAGCGAACGACGTCACTTTTCCGCGAGGACGAAGCCCAGGCACTATTTGATGAGAGCTCATTTCTGACTGATTACTGATCAGAAACCTGTCGCCTTTATGTATGACGTTCAACATCATGGGGACAGTAGGGATGAAAATATCAAGGATAGCGTCTTGAGTTTTCGTTCAGTAGCAATGCTGTCACATATCTTCTAAGAGAAGAATGAAGCAGCTGATGCCTTATTCTGCGGGCTTTATATAAAACCATAGCTTACAACCCGCAAAGAAACAGACAGATCGAGAGGCTTAATGGTGAACTTCTGCGAACGATGCGGCTTCTGACGAGACTAACAGGTGTCCTGTGGTCATTGAGAACTTCTGCTGTTGGAGACTTTATATTCCAGGCCACTCTTGTGCATTGCAAAGAACTCAACTCTCACACGAACGGCTGTTCTCTTACAGCCAAAAATCGACTTTAGACGTCTCTTTACCGAATTGGTTCAGCGTTCCAGGACCGGTCACAATGCGATGCCACTCAAGATCCTCAAAGTGTGACCCCTTAGTTGACGACGTCCAGTTGCTCGAGTGCAATCCACGATAGGCTCGGGGCTGCCTCTCTAACGTGAAAGAAGACAGTGACCACCCGTCACCTCATTCCGAAGGGACAAGTTGTGCATTCAACCCTTGATGCCTGCTGCTATGACGACACTACCTCTGATTCATATGCTGAATTTCAGGACTCAAATAAGTCCAAATCAGGAACCATACCCAAATTTCAGATCGACACGGTCCAACTAGAGGTGGCAATTTCGGAATCTCTTTTTCAACCTTAAATCTTAAGTACCGACAGAATAGATGTAACGCCATTGTTGGAAAAACAGCAACGATCTCGTCCGTACAACCTGAGGAACAAAGAAGCATGATTTTACTCTCACCTCTTAGTTTTCTTTGAGTCCTCCCCACGCGCCTCAAATTTTGTCGTTTCTTTGAACCCTCCCTTAACCACCATCTTCACCCGTATTTATTCTTAAAACATTTTGCGTGCATCTATTGTAGATGTCTTCATCACTCAATCTTTGTACTTATTTGCAAAACATTCTTTGTGAAACTTTTCCGAAACAGATCAAAGTAGCCGAGGAGAACGTAACAGATTATTAATACACGCTTCCTTTTTCACATCACAGTTGTCAGATGAATAAAGATTAATTCTTAGACATACCAATCTTCTCTACTCAATCTCGATCGACAACTCGTTTGTCGTTTACATAACAATATAATCATCTAACAATGTGGAATGGAACGCCTTCTGCGACCGGAACGTTTCGATACTCATCCAAGATGTATAGCATCTTTAAAACAGTGGACTCATTGGTATCGCACATTTTCAGAAGGTGAAAAGTGGCAACTTTGTCTGAGGGTTTCACATGTCTTCTCGAGTGTTGAAATGGCGTCTTTGAAAGTCGTACAATCCGTAATTTATTCATAACCAGACGAGGAAACACAGCTGGTGAGAGGGTCGAGCTTATTGGGTTCAAGAGTTTCTACGGCAGTCAGCTAGTAAATGTGCGGTATCAATGAGTCCACTGTTTCGAAGATGTACAGCGTGGACGAGCATCGCGACGTTCCCGTCGTACAAATAGTTCTGCTTGAAATTTTTAGATGAATAAATCGTTATGTAACCGACAAGCGAATGATCAACCGAGAGTGAATAGGGAAGATTTGCTGCTCAAAAAGTAGGCTTTATTTACCTGACAACCGTGGTATGGTAGCTGAAAAGAGAAGAGGAAAACATATAATAAGACTACCAGTCAGTGATGTTTATTAATGGGTAGTCTGCTATGCCCGTCTGAGCACTTTGTTTGTAAGCAGACACTGTGCGGATAAACGAGGAATGGAAGCAGCACCAACATAGGCATCACCTGATTCAAGGTGGTTGTTCTAAAGTGAACAGCAATCGTTAATGGAGTTATGCCAATGATAACTGGCGGTGATATAATCGATCTGCTTACATGGTTGCGCTCCATGGGGTGGTGCCAAGGCAAGGTAATGCCCTTGTTTGTACTGAAATGCGATATGTAAAGCCCCAGAGATGCGCATGGTTGCAGTACGCGTTCCTCATTGTCCATGCGTCGCTCACAGATATCAAACATATCGTCCGGCTGCTTCTCCCAGGGAGTAGGACGACCGATCTACGTTTATTCCACCAGCAGGTACAACAATGCTTGAGTGTTCAGATGGTTCCAGAAAATCAAACAGGGTACTGTAGAACATCCGGACTACTTTCTGTTGGAACGTATGCAGATGTAACAATTAAACAACGTCTCTCTGATTAGTATCGACCGATCTTCGCTGAAATGTTACGTTTGACGGTACACTGATCATTTATTGGGGCCCAGTCGAACGGGCTCTTCTTTGTCTTAGAGCTCACGGTAATCCTTACTCCAGCTTGACCGTGAGGTCCGGCCTTAACTCCACCAAGGACCCTACGAATGAATCACTTACTCACAGCAATATCCAAGGACGAATTCGGGTGGAGGAAAGTGCTTGGGTAGTACAAGCCCGGCCTGAAGACAGCATACATCCAGTTTCAGGTTCGAGAGGGCGCTCGTCAGAGCAGTTTGCTAACCGAATTGTCAAAAAGTACGGACGTTCAAAGCGCCAATGTTTACCGGTTGTCTTGACCTGAAGAGAGGAAAATTAGGAACAGAGGAGAAAGGTGAAAACCAGCAGACCGGTCTGTAACGACAACGATAAACTCCCGGTCTTTCAAGTCAAAGAAATTTGTTGACTTGAGGGAACCCACTCCATGTCACTGACTTTAACACGTGGAAAAACGAGATAGATTTTCTCGGAGGATCCCACACGCAGTCAATGACTCAACGGTCTGGCTCACCTGGCAGCAAGAAGCTTATCTGGTTCGAGCGCGCAGTTAATAACACAATGCTGTCTGATTCTGATCACTGCTGCGCACAGTGGATGTATTCGAAGCCACATCAAGCTTCTGAATCACATCAAAAGTTTTCCGACCGTAAGTGAATAATGTTTCGACGATCACTACCAATCGTCCAGCGATCGGAATGCCCTCCTGTTTTAGAGTATCTTTCTTAACACATTTCTTCCTGACTTGGGAGACAGAAGTGATGTAACTATAAAAATATTCCAAAGGATCGTGCTCCACTACCTGAGCACTCCAACGCGGCCAATAATGCGATATGCAACTTTATGGGTGCAACAGCTTTTCATCTGACTGCTCTCCTTTGCCCCATCTGACATGGTTGTACCCTGAAGTCTTAGACAGTATGACACTCCGGACTGATGCAGTGCACAAGCCTGACCATTAGTCAAGGTTGCAGGATAGGTTTAGTTAACGTTGAATAACGAAAGTACAGGGGTTATCGGTCACTTTTTGTAATTGGGAAGATGTATCACTAGCAGTAGGGTATCGAAATTGAAATACAAGGTTAGGACGGCATTCGCTTATCTAGGACGGCTCTGGCGACAGACAGACATCTTCCTGTTGCTTAATGATTGCAATGCTCGAGTAACCGGGTGGGCTAGTCCAACGCTACCGGGCGCACCCCAAGTTGCAGATTTGGGAACGGCTTTCCACACCATGGATAACTGCAAAACTAGCAGTGAATATGCAGTCGCGGACAATCAGCGGTGGTACTACCAGTGCGTGGTGGATTTAAGGTTAGTAGCCGGGTCTACACAATGAAATAAGCTCTGACGGTACTACATGGGTGATGTCACGCCGCCACAGAATGGCTCTAGATGCCACAACAAAAGCATATGAGCTCCCAGAGAGCATGCCGTCTATCTGGCATGCCATTCGCGCGGCGCACGGACATCTCCGGTCTCCGCTAATCATGTACAAATCCCAAGGAAGGCGTACGACAAACAATCAACATCACAAACAGCAATACATCAGTGAATCTCATGGATGTTTGACTGCCAAACAACCATGATGGTTGCACGGGTATCTTGGATAGATGAGCCGTTAATGACCACCACACCCTCCAATGAACTGCTTCGTCCGCTGTCCTGTAGGTTAGGTTTCTTCTAAAACAAGGACTATAATTGGGGCATCCCAAGCCAGCTATCTATATCAACTTGGGAAACTGGAAGTATTCGCCTCCCTCCCCCCATAACTGTGGACTTACGAATCTATATTGACCATAAATTTTATCTTATGCCCGTATTGTAACTCTTTTTACGGAGTGTCGGCGTCCGATTTTGCTCCCATGTCACATTCCACCGCATCAACCCATTTCTAATTTTCCCCTTTTTGAACAAGTCTTTACTTGCTGAGCTCACAATCTCGTTCTCGGATACGTCAGAAACTTACATCAGTTGGCCGCTCAAGAAAGAAGTCATGGTCATGAAGATGGTATGTTCCACACCAAGGTGGTCATTTTGCGTGACGTACACAAACCACTACTCGCCCCCAACCACCATTTAAACTTGTTTTCTTTAACATCCAACCACCTATTCAAATACGTCAACAGGTAGTTCGTGCACGTGTCATGGAGACTCTCGCCACCGGTATCTGATGTCTTGCTGAAACATAATTTCAGGATTCCAGCTCAATGCTATAACTTCAACCTCTGTCACCAGCTCACTAACCTTGTGCATACGACGAGGCGCACAGACATTTCAGTAGTGGATGGAAACCTGAACGCTCAAGTAGGCAGGTTAGGCGATGACCAGCGTGACTTGGGTGGCCAGCACTCTTACGGTACTCACGAAGCATACAACGGTGAACGTTTGTTGCAATCTTGTGCTGATAACGGTCTATTTCTGACTGGTACTCATTTTCGACATTCTAGGCATCAGTATACCATCTGGCAACCCCATCGCCGAGTGAAAAGTGAACACAGATTGACCACATGGTTGTCAGTTATCGATGGCGTGGGAGCTTATAAGAATGCAAGTCAATCTGGAACATCGGAACATGGATTCCGATCATATACTGTTATATGCCAAGTTCGCATTGCGTTTTGGTGGGAAGACACTTTGCCTTCAACTACAAATTGAGTTATCTAAGTTAGCAGAGACACGGATGCTTTACGCTTACCAGTGTGCGCTTGCCCCTAGTCTAGCTCCCCACCCTACCAGACAATACTGGAGCACATTGGGCACATATAGAGTGTGTAATGCATAAATGCTGCACTGCCTCGTATGGTCCTACTGCTCGTTCGGCTGCCAACCGTTGGGTTTCTATGCGATCACTAGAACTTCTTGGTACTCGCCAGCAGTGAGCATAACTCGGTCCACAAGACTACTCGCATGGGACTCCGGAAGCAACTGCGAGAGGATCACAAATCTGATAAATACAACTTGTCATCAAGATGGAACAAAACACTGTTGCCGGGAACTCTCTGAGGCTTTCCCATCTCATCCATGCAAATGGTGGCGGGGAGCCAAGATAAGAGCAAGGTAATCTGCAAAGTCAATGATAAGTCAATGCATAACGTGCAACGACATTTAGGACGCCGGGCTGAGCACTTCCAATAGCAGTCCAACTAGCTAAGCTCATCGTAGACTACGCCTGCGGGTTCTGCCTGTGCTCAATGGTCTGTTAGAGTTCATCCGCCGTCGGAAGCCTAAGTCTCACTTGAGATCAAGTTCTAGAAAAGTCACATGCCGCCCTGCCAGAGGAACTTCTTCCTGCCCTTTTCATAGATGGGGGTACAGCCTTGGAAAAAGAGCTGGCAGAGCTGCCCCAGAAAGGTCGGATCAATAAAGCTGTTTCGAATGATTGGGGTTTCAATAACATCGTCCTTATTTCCAAACAAGGATCACGCACTTCGTGCGTAAACCACAGAGGGATTACATTGGTTTCTGTTGCGTCAAAGTTGCTTGCAGCCATTGTATTACAAATGGTAGGCAAAACGCACGAAGAACATATCTGTGAGCAGCAAGCTGGGTTTCATCCTGACCGTGGCTGCACTGATCACATCTTTACACTTCGCCAGATGCTTGAACTCCGCCATGCACATAAAAGGCTAACCGTTGTCTTCTTGCACATCAGAGAAGCTTTTTGAGCTGCACTCTAGAACTGTCTATCGAGAAATGGTGTACCTGAGAAGTATGTGAACACCCTGAAAGCAATTTACTGCCAGACCTCAGGTAGGGTCAGTACTAATGGCAGCATATCGCCGACCTCTGCTACCTCAGTTAGAGTGCGACAAGGTTGTCCAGCCTTCCCCTTCCTATTCAACTTTGCAGTAGACGAGATCCTAGAGTGTGCCCTGACAGACTGCGAATATGATGGTGTGGAATTGCTTTGCTCCCAAACACTCGACTTCGAAACACAGAATACGCAGACGACATCGCCCCAATCTGCGAGGGCTCACAGAGAGCCCAGGACATACTAGAGGCTTCAGTTCGTCAGTTCGATATGGCCTTTGTACTTACTAAGTGCAATGCGTTTTTTGAAAGACTGACAGGACTGTGTGCCTGTTCTGACCCTTGGTGGTGGGTGGTTGAAAGTAGTCAAAAGGTTTATGCATCTTGGAGAGTTGTATCAGCACTGATGGAGTGTTTGATGAAATCAGAAATCGCACAGCAAACGCTCTGACGGCGTTTGCCGAATTACGCCATCTGAGGCGTCGGCATGGTCTTAGTCGTTCAATGAAAAACCGAGTGTGCAATGCTACTGCGAGGGCAGTCCTACTGTAAGGTTCCGAGACCTGGTCCAATCGCGCGGAGAATGCTCATAGAGTATCCGTTTTTGACCATCGGTGTCTCCGAAGCATTAGCGGCGTGTGGTGGGAACACCGTGTCAGCAGTGACGAAGTTCGCCGACGTGTCTTCGGAACGGATAAACTCTGTCGACCCATGGATATATATATATATATATATATATATATATATATATAACACGTAGTGGCCACATTAAATAATAAATGTGCCGCGGTATGGGAAGAAAAAAGGCACTGTCTGAAGCAGAGTGATACAAATACAGATGTAGACGTACATAACAAAGAGAAAAACAAGGGTCAAGTATGAGGTTAAACATACGAGGAAGATGTACGGTGTGGTATGCGTCAGCCAGTCACTGTCAACGTTAACATGGTAGTGCGGAGACAGCAAACGAATCTCCCTGCACAAGGAAGGACGTATACCAACGTCTCGGGAACACTCTCCCTCAGCACGACGCAACAATCACCACCATCGACATTACAGACAATACATCAGCGGATCACACTGATGCTTAAATGCCATATAATCATGGAGACAGACCCTGGCCAAAAAGAAAAAGAGAAAAATAGGAGAGGAGACCTAACTGCTGAAAATAGTCACGTCCACACGCAAACATTCAACATCTAGGTGCCTAAAATTTGAAAACAAAAAACGAGCTACGATTGAAAGCAAGACGTCATCAACAAGACACCTTCTTTACGGCTTTCAATGCACTCGCGTCATTAAGTGCACTCGCTTCACAGACAACTCGGCCAAACAACGACAACATTCACGCCACGGGCTCGAGTAGCTGCCATCTCACCTAACGTCCCCAGCCATTGACACCGTCAGTCGCGACGGCCAGAGCCAGGGAGATGAACCCGATCTCCAGTGACCAACTCTCAGTGAAATGTCTGCATTTCACCACACCAAGCTATCAGCTGTCCACCTCACACTTTACGCCAGCCGGCCGCATCATCGGGAGAGCGTTCGATACTGCAGACGAATAGCAGCACATGGCCCAGCCATCTCAGTATATGTAAACGTAAGGACTGAATAGAATTCACTTGTCACTCACTGTCAGATATCCGCATCCGAACCTCTTCGGTGCTTACTTGGCGCTACCAGATGTGGGCGATCGATACGCGAATACCTGAAGACAGTTCACGTCTTCTATCTAGAGTCATCATCATCATCATAGACAGCAATACATCAGCAGTCCACACTGATGCTTGACTGCCACACAGCCACGAAGAACGAAGGAGAAAATAAACTTATATAGGAAAAAAGAAAACAGAGGAGGGGAAGTGGACCTAACTACTAAAAATAGCTACGTCTATATTCAAACATACAACATCAAGGTGCCTACACCTTGCAAACAAACAACCGAGCTGTGAGTGAAAGTAAGGCGTCATCAGCAAGACAGCTTCCTTACGGCTTTCACTGCCCCGCATCATAAAGTGCACTCACTTCACAGACAACTCGGCCAAACAAACAACATTCACGCCACTGAGCTCGATTAGCCGCCATCTCACCTAACGTCTCAAGCCACCGACTCTGTGAGTCGCGAGGGCCCCAGCCCGGGAGACGAACCCGACCTACAGTGGCCAACCCTTCGTAAACGATTTCATTTGTCTACGCCAGGTCATCATCTGTCCACCTCGCACCTTGCGCCAGTCGGCCGCAGCGTCCGCAAACAGGGCTCGGTGTGGCAAGTAGACATAGCTGGCACTCCTTACGTAAAACCTAACCATCTCAGTCTGTGCAACATGTAGCAACTCTATCAAGGATGAGTACTCCGTCTGACAATCCGTGCCAAACATCCGCTTCCTAACCTCCTCGTTGCTTACTCGCTGGTGCCACCCGATACGAGCGATTGAACGCAGACATCGGTGGTCAAATACCTGGAGACGGTTCACGTCCTCTACCCTGAGTGGCCAGGTTTCGCTGCCGTAAAGTAATACAGCCCTCACTGTTGTTTGATATACACGACCCTTAAGCTTTAGGGAAATACCTCTCTGTCGCCATAGGTGTCTCAGATTAGCGAACACCGCCCTAGCCTTGGAAATACGCGCTTCTATTTCATTCCTACACCTCCGATGCCACCGCTGATGCAGCTTCCCAGGTATACAAACCGGTCAACAACCTCCATGACTTCATTATCTAACATTAAATCTACGTGATCACAACAATCTTGCAGAAGCACTTTGCATTTTGAGGCTGCAAAGCGCATTCCGAAGTATTTAGCAGAACGCGAAATAGCGTCCAGTGTTGTTTGTGCCGCTTGAAAGTTGTCAAACAGCAATACCTTATCGTCAGCATAATCAAGATCAGTCAGTCTTTCACCAGGTAGGAGGTCCACGCCGGCATCATTTGAGTGCCGCAGACAGTCCTCCATTATTTCATCTATGACGAAATTGAACAAAAATGGCGAAAGGGGACAGCCTTGACGTACGCCGCTCCTGGTGCTGAAACTGTCAGACAGTTCACCGTAAACCCTAACCTGAGCTGAGGTATGGGAATAAGCGCCATAATATGTCACATACTTAGTCGGTACACCCCTACGTCTAAGCGACTCTAAAAGTGTAGATCGGTCTACCGAATCAAACGCACCTTTATAGTCGAGGAATACGGCGATTGTTGGCCGGCGGTACACATGACGCTGCTCCAGAATTTGACGAAGGGTAAAATGTGATCTATACAACCCCGCCCAGGGCGAAACCCTGCCTGTTCTTCCCTAATGTTTACTTCCCGAACTGCAGTGAGTCGACGAAGTATAATTGATGCTAGAACCCTTGAAATGACTGGGGTCAAACTAATCCCTCCATGGTTTTCGCAAGAGCCCCGGGCTCCTTTCTTAAATATGGGAACTATTATCGAGTGACCCCAGCACGGAGGGATGGTCTCCGTCGTCCACACAAGTTGAAACAACTGAGTCAATGCCTCTACTAACGCCTCTCCACCTTCTTTGAAAAGTGCCGGCACGAGATCATCTGGGCCAGCAGCCCTATTACGATTGAGAGCCGAAAGGCAATTGCGAACCTCAGTCTCAGTGGGTGGTTCCAAATCTACCGACCAGGGTGCTACATCACAAGTTTGTGGTGGCAACGCAATAGAAGCAGCAGGCCAACTAAATTGACCCTCAAAGTATTCCGCCCAACGCTCCAACCTTCTGGACTTATTACAGACTAGTGTACCATCTACCTCGCTGATAGCTTCACTGACCGACGGTCGCCTGGGACCGGTGGCGCGGATCAGCTTAAACAGTTTACCGATGTTCCCTGAGGCAAATGCGGTTTCCATTTCCTTAACTTTTTCCACTAACCAAGCCTCACGATCAGCCTTTAGACTACGTTTCAGTTTCCTACGGATATCTCTTCTAGACTTGTGTGAACTACCAGGAGGAACCCCGTCTGGCTTCTAACAACTCCAGGGATTTCTCTGAAATCCAATGTTTGTTTACCCCATGTACCCCTTTACCGCATGCTACAGTACCTGCTTTCTGAATGGCCTGTGAGATTTGAGTCCAGCAGCTATTAGGGTCTTCGGAGTGAGTACCACTGAGGCAGCTTTCTAAGCTGGTTTGGTAATTATGCCTTACCGATGGTAAAGCCAGTTTCTCAACAGCTAATCGTTGCTGTCGGTGGGGTCGTTGTCCAGCAAAAGTAAGAACAAAACGGCAACGTACCAACGCATGATCTGAATCCAAGCATGTCCAATAAGAACGACAGTCTTGAATGGAACCCCGCCACCTATAACTAACGGCTATGTGGTCTATCTGAGACCAGGCCTGATTCGGAGAAGGCGGGCGCCAAGTATAGCATTGACGTGCACGATGCCTAAAACCAGTACTGGCTAAAAATAGCTTATGCTCAGCACACAGCTGCAACAATCGCCCATCATTATCTGATCGATGTGATGCTATCCCAAACCTACCACCTAAACGAGATTCGGCTTCACCAAGGCGACCGACCTGGGCATTCATATCTCCGGCCAAAACGACTATATCAGAGCCACGTGTCGACCGAAGGAGAGTGGCCAGATCCGAGTAAAATGCGTCCTTGACGCCGATTTCACTACAGTCAGTAGGAGCATAAGCAGACACAATGAATAAATTTCTGAAAGTTTTGCGTCTAGAGCTGGTTTTAACAGAACCTGCCAAGCGGACGGCACAAAGTCTACTGTTAACAGGAATCCAATCTACTAATGCGGCTGCGGCCGTCGTGCTGAGAACTATACCTACCCCAGCCTGACCTGTAACAGCGGCTGTGGAGTCACCCGAAGTGTATAACCAGTATCGGGTAGACAATGCGGGTGCTGTTAGTTCCATACGTTGACTACTGTCATGGATTCTAGTCTCCGAGATACAGCAGACATCAACGTGCAACGAGTCTAACGTTCGTGCGAGAGCCGCTTGCTGACCTATCTGTTTTAGCGTGCGAACGTTGAAGGCACCTATATTAATTCGCATTCTAGGTCTAAGCAAGGGACGAGGGGGCCTGAAGCTGAATGGCAAGAGACGGAACTTACCGGCTCAGTGTTACTACAGTTAGCTACATCTGTTGTGGGACCTGTAGAGTAATTATCAGAAATGGAGGTGGGGAGGGGCCTGAGAGCTAAATTTGATAGGACAGTGGGGGAGGGGTCAGCAGTAGCATGATTTCGCCTATCCACCCTGCTGTATGCAGCAGATAGGGCGACCCGGTTTATACTGCGAGACGGCCGATGCAGTATGGATTTATTGTTGTTGTGAATATTCATGGTTGTGTGTGGGCTGAGATACTGCCAGGACGCCCAGACCTAGACAGGAGAACGATTAGGGTTCTCAACCAAAGCCTTTGGCTCAAAAGCCTGTACCGCAAGGCAGCGGTTGGGTGGCAATGTACCAGAACTGGTACTTTTTCCGGAAAAAGATGCCAACCTTCTTCCAACCCCCAACCTGGAGACTGGTTTGTCAGACCTCTACCCATTGGCCTGCCTGGTATGAGTGACTCTATCGGTGTGGTGATCACACCGTCCAGTTTAGCCCAATAGGTCATCGAGATGCGCAAGCCGTCACACCACGTCAAGGTCCAGTCTCGTTGTGACGGACCAATTTTATCGGATTCTTTTTGGTGTGACGAATGATGTCACTTGCTTCCAACGTACTATTCACAATATAATAGCACACGAACGACTAAAAGACATCTCTGTTTATGTTGACAATATTACGATATGTGGAACCAACCCCGTTGAACATGATCTCAATCTTCGGGAATTTCTAGACGAAGTCAGGAAATACGGATTGACTTTCAGATGAATCGAAAAGCATCATCGCCGCCAAACAAATCAAACTTACTAGGTTATGAGATATCCAAGAACAGCATTAAACCGGATCCCGATCCTCTGAGAACCCTACGAGAAGTCGCCCTTCCCCTAAACACGGTGTCCCAGCAACGAGTGGTGGGATTGTTCGTTTCCTATTCACAGGGGATATATCACTTCTCGGATAAAATTCCCGAACTTGTGTATAATAACACATTCCCTCAACCCAATGAAGTTAGAGAATCCTTTGAGGCTCTAAAGGACGAGCTGTCCAAAGCCGTCATCCCTACTATTCAGTACGACACTCCTTTGGTTGTCGAGACAGACGCCTCTGATGTGGCGATCGCAGCCAAGAGGATCGACTGGTAGCCTTCGTCTCGCGTAGTCTGTTGTCCAATGAACGGCAACATTCCGCCGTAGAAAAGGAAGTGTATGCTGATGTGAAATCCATACGTAAATGGAAACATTTTCTATTTCGCAACCATTTAAAACTTGTTACAGACCAACGTTCTGTTGCTTTTATCTACGGCAATCAGCACAGAACGGAAGTCAAGAACGATAAAATGGAACGTAAGAAGTTGGAACTATCGCCATTCAAGTTTGATGTTGTGTATCGACCTAGCAAAGAAAATCGCGCGGCAGATGAACCCTCACCTAATTGTTGCGGGGCGCTGATAACAAATATCGACGTGAAGGAACTAAACGGATCGTTTGTTTTGCCATCCTGGCGCACCAGAAAATCCCTTCTTTGGTAGAAGTTCGAAGTGTTGTTGTTAAATGTTCTGTGTGCTGCGAAATCAAACCCTGTTTTTTCTCCAAACCTCGAGGAGGGTTCATCAAATTCACACAACCATTCAGAAAACCCTCAATTTATTTTTAAGGATCTCTTTCCACCAGTAACCCATAACCGTACCTATCGAAAAATTATCGATGAATATTCTCACTTTCTTTTTGTTTATGCATGTCCCGACCGGATGGACGAGACCACTATTGAGTGTTTTTGCCAGTTTTTCTTCGTTGTTTGGACCCTACTCGTATGAATTAGTGGCTTCGGTTACTGTGGCCTCATTTTCAGACATTTCTAACAACGGAGCCTTTGAGAAGTTATCCAAGTCGTAACTAGCAGTTTTTTTAGTGTACCGTATGTCAGAAATCTCGGAAGACGGTGAAAGGGTCGTGGGAACTGTAATGAGCGAAGCCCTCAACTTTCGCTCTTCAATGAACCTATCTCCGGACAAGTTTTTGATATTAGGAAATTAACGTTTCAGCTCACTTGTTTTCGAGATAATTTCATCTGAATCGAGTGCCTGGGAAAGGGTTACTATTATGCCTTTTATAGATTTGGTCAGTTTGGCTCTCAGCCAATTCGCACGGGCAATATAAGTACAAAAATTAGTTGTCAGAGTGGCAAACATTTGCTTTGCCAACATCAAAAGGTCGTTTTTTAACACGTGGGCTCCCCATGTTATTAAACGAGTGCCGCGTTCACTTGTATCTTTAAGAGCTGTTGCGGCACCTCTCGCTGACTACTCCAAGAATTTTATGGCTTCCTTAGCGACTACCAACGGTGGACAGGAGGCACAGAGCCCACTGACTGACCAGCGTCTCCTGCTGCTGGATGACTACAGAAGTCAACGTCTTATGCAACGAATCGCTGAGTTGCACAATGTGTCTTCAGTGCTTTGGTGATTGGTGTCTCGACGTCAATCACCAGCTTCTGCAGCCCACTCAAACTGGGTACATTCCCACAAAATAAAGAGGGGAATATTCTTTCAAAACCACATGAAACAGATATAAATTCGACGTCGCTTTGCTCTAATGTCAAGCACTCACCTGCTATAAGTTTATTGCAGTTGGTGTGTAACCAAT
>LOND01003489.1:34283-46728 GCA_014220965.1 Paragonimus kellicotti | reverse complement strand
CGCGACGTCAGCGTACGGTAATCTGCCACCATCCTTTCTACGTACCCTCTCAAAATCCGACGCAACGCCTTCTCTTCATTGGTGGACACGTTATCCCCTTGGTCGTTATTGATACGTCCAACGGATAATCGGACGGAGGTTTTGGACTGGACGTATTTGTAACACGCCTGTGTTTTGGTTGGCTCGTTGAGTCACGTTCACATCGTAGGCTAGCCGGCATTCAAAATGAACCTGGTCGGCCCTGCGCTGCGCCCGTCTGTACCTCAGGTGACGCTTATGTCTGTTTGTGCGATAGAAACTCCTCCAAGTCTAACGCCTCGTGGTTTGAAGCTTATTCTCTCCGCGCTTCCCCCGCGGTGATTTCTCGCGAAGGATAACCCTCCGAAATGGGGCAAACTTAACAGCCAGTCTTGATAGGTTGGTTTAGAGCTTGGTCCAAATTGTTTCAACGTCGTCATTCTCTTCATGGTTCGGGCAAGTTTATAATTCCGCCTCACTGATCCTCTTGTCAGTCTCAAATCTCTTGCAGGCCCGACGTCGCTCACCTGAAAGTTTAACATTCGCTAACGCGTACGTCAGCCTGATGACACCATAAAAACTTCAACCAGCAGGAGGCCCGAACTCGACGCTGTCTATTTCATTCTAAATATTAATTATCACCAGGTCTGTCAAAGCTGCTCCCTGGCCAGGCCTCCATCGAGTGTGTTAGGTTAAGTGCTGGGCTCGGAATCCCCTTCGAGCGCAAAATGTGCACACTCGCTGTGGCTCAGCGGGACACTCCGGTCATTGACCAGCACTTAATACGGTCAAGGTCAATCTGCGATGCACTGGGATCACAAGCATTCCAGATTTTCAATCATCAGCATAAGGTAAGGCGTTGTTATAAATGCGGTCGGCAAGGTCATCGACGTATATCCGAGACAACAACGGACCGAGCACTGGTCTTTGAGGAACTCTACTCGAGATCGTGGAAGGAGAAGTATCCTAGCCCGTTTTTATTCTGAAAGTTGTGTCAAAAGAACGGGACGTAATCCATCGGAGAACTCCTCCTTGTTTGTTGTTAGCTTCCAGTTCGAGAACATGAGGGCCATGTGAAACGAGATCAAAGCAATTGAAGTTTCAAAGAACATAACGCCTGAGATGAGGCCGTCGTCTTTGGCCTCCGTCAGAATATCTATGGAGATTAACACGTAGGCTGTATGTCAGAAAGAAAGCCACGCTGAGCAGGCTGCAAAAGATAGTTTGAGAAGAATTGCTTCGAGATGGCGCGTTTTAACAACTGCTGCGTTATTTTACATGGGATGCTCGCGAGGCTGCTTTGCCGATAGCTTGCCGGTATGTATACATCGACGTAGCCGTCGAGTATGTCCACAAATGTTCGACTGAAATAAGACTCGGTGTACCTCATTTAAATAACGGTACTGGTTAATCCAAAGCCGTTTGGAAATGAGTCAGCGTATCTCGTGAAAATTTGTCGTGGTTGGCCCTGAGAAGGGTGATGGGTTCGTTCACATGACACTGAGAAACGCGGTTCGTTTCTCCCGTTCATCCAGAACGCGACATTTTCTCCATGCGTTCGGTCATGTTGCATGGTCCGCGTCGTCGAAATCTACACTAATGGAAACAGGTTGACATGCTCTGTTGTTGGCGTACGAGCAATTGCACCAGCCAGTGTTCTGATTTCACCGTACCCAGTGCACGTTCTCTTCGCCCGCATTCACGGGGTTATAATTTTGGAAGAATATCTGATAGCAATAATTGTCTTCCACTTTTGATGAACCTCGCAATTTAATGATTTTGTTGAGATCATCTAATTCGTTGTGCCTAGTGCTCAGATCGTCTAATGCACGTCAACGCATTTGAACCCCAAACTCCCTGTCCATGTACTGCCTTATTTCAGGAACACTTAAAGTGGTTGATCATCTCAAAGACAGGCATTTCGTGACTGCAGCCAAACGTCGATTTCTAGGATATATATTAGGCTTACCAACTTGAAAGTCGTGTGAATGTACCAGGTTCGCCTTTTCGATTTGATATGCATCAGTACGACAGTGGACAACTGAGAAAACCTCACGTTTGTTTCCGACGAAGAATTTGTCATTCTTTAAGGTATATAAAAAACCACCGTATAGAGGGCGTCGTTCAACGTATGCAGTGTACATATTTTACAGCACACTTCCGGGTGGACAGCCTGGCGACAGTCCTACTCTTCTGTGTCCCTTAGCGCTGTCTGTGAGGCGTTAGTGAACAGTCTCGTGTGAGTTTATCGTTAAAAATTTGCGCGAGCCATCTAGCTATTCCTTCCGCAACACGGTTGAAACGTTTTCTGTGTGTCCCATCTAATTCGCGTCGTGGGTGACGATAATCTTTCCATAGACAGCAGTATTGCTAAGTATTTCCAGCACTTTTAACATCAGTTGTCTGAATGTGAAAGGGCGCTTGAGAATCCAAGCCACATACGTTTGAAGCGGTATTGCTTTTCTCCCACTGTGAACGCCGTTTTATCTCGGTCCGATTGCTTGATTGGAACCTGCCAATATCCAGACCGCAGGTCTAACACTGTAAATATCCTGGCGTTCTGTAGCTTATCGAAAATCTCTGCCACCGCTGGGACTGCTACGACTTTATTGACCGTAATCTCATTGAGCCGTCTGAAGTCGACACAAAATCGAAATTTACCATTGGGCTTCCTAACCAACAAGACGGGGGAATTGAACGGGCTATCAGCTTCCTCAATGATTTCCCTATCGGCATGTCCTTCACTTGTCGTTCAATTTCCGGCTGTAGGTGTACAGGAGTTCTTCTGGGGCCGAATGGTCGAAATCGGTCTGGCTTGATGGAGATTTCGTGTTCAATCCAGTCACAATAGCCATATGGATCCTGATCCGTAGTGAAAGTTTTCGGAACTTGCGTATCACTTCATTCAGCAACCGGTTGTCACAGGTTGGTATTGCTCTGGGTGCGTTCGCTTCAAGTTGTCCAAGCTGGGGTTTGCGTTTTCTCACCAATGGAACCACACCATACTTCGTTACGAGTTTATCATGCTTGATATCACCCATGGCCTCTGCGCGGTCAAGAAAATCCGCTCCCAATATGGTCTGACGTGCGTCGGGGGAAACGACGAAAGGTTGTTTGACTACGTGACCATTCGATTCGGACATCATATTCTGCCAAACCACTAACTTTCAGAGTGAACCCACCGACTGTTCGAACGACCATCGTACACGGCTGAACGATCTTTCCTGGCCTCGGCCCAATCAATGAAATCGCGGCCCCAGTGTCAATCAAACAACACTCCGAGCTACCATTGATTTCTAAACTAGCCTGAATTGCCGTTTTATCAACTGCCCCGATTACCGGATCTCCCTTCCCAGACAAAAGACAATTATTGAAACGTTTATTTAAAGTGTGGCTGTTTCTTGCCAAGTGGGCACAATCTTCGCCAGTGTCCACGTCTTCCGCATCGATAGCAGACGTCGTTACGGTTATCCTCCTTCCTCACCTTCAAAATTGCTGCTTCCTGTATCAACTTTTCCCACTGCGCTTCGAAGTTCGTTCAGTTCAATTTGTTTGCCTGCCTCCAACAGGTTGTGTTGCGGAGTTTTCGGCCAGCAATTGTCGAGCCGCATCAGCCAGCTGTTCCAATGTCATCGGATGCGCGATGAGAGCAACCCTGAGCTGATCCCGGACTGTTGGTGGCATTCCCTCCAAGAACTGGTCCGTCAGCATGCGTTGCTCTGAATCCTGGTCCAAATGTGGCAGGGCTCTTGACAACGCTGTCCGCAGTGACACGGCATACACAAGAGCGTCGCCTCCTGGTCCAAGCCGGGCGCCCCTGAACCGCCGCATTGCCTCCTGGCAGTCGGCAGGGCTGCCGAACCCGGCGATCAGCGCCTCCTTCGCGGCGGCCCACTCCAGCTTCGCGGGGCCCCTTCGTGCCGCCTCCAGCACCGCCTTCGCCCTGCCCTTGAGCAGCATCCGCAGGGCCGCCAGCTTCGCCCGGTCGGTCTTGACTCCAACCGCCTCCGCCACGTCCTCGAGACCCCCCAGGATACTCCGGACGCCCCACTCCTCATACGGCTGCGGCCACGGAAAGACATGTTCAGCGAAATCGAATGATTTTGAGTAACGTATACCCCGGTCGCGCACTGAGATGTCAGCTGGTACACTGTGGCGTCCATTTATATAAGATCCTCTGGTATATTCTTATACTCATATACATTCTATATATTCTATATTCTGTATGACCTATGCTCTTAGATTTCACGAGGCCGTCCGATAAAATCCTCCACAATACACTGCCGAGCAGATTGAATAACCTGGGCTTATGCGGTGAACATTTTTATGGCTCAAACAACACCTATCCTGTCTCACATACGCAGTTAGAGTCAGTAGCGAGCAATCAAGGTCATTCAGCTCCACAACAGTTTACCACAAGGCTCTATACTGAGTGAGATCCTGAAGTATGGCGGACCGGGAGGCCATGTTGGCTGAAAATCCGTCGTAGGTTGTTGATCGTGGCTGAGGTTGTGGCGTGCGTCAGCGGGACGATCTCAGGCCACTTGGAGTATGCATCCACCAGAATGAGGTATACCATACCGTCAATGGGTCCTGCAAAATCCACATGGAGGCGTGACCACGGATGTTCGGGTTGCTTCCATGGCTGAGGCTCGACGCGCGGCGGGTTCTTGGCGGCTTCGCGGCAGCGGCTGCATTGCTTAACCAGATCTTCAATCTGGTTGTCGAGGCCAGGCCAGTAGACGTAGCTCCTGGCGATCGCTTTCATACGTCCTGCACCAGGGTGTCCGGAATGAAACTGTCTGAGAACAGATTGGCGCAGCGAAGACGGAATGACGACGCGGTCAGCGAACATCAGACAGGAGTCGACGACTGAGAGGGATTCGCGTCGTTGATAGAGCTGGCGCAGTTCACCGGATGGTGGAGTTGATGGCCATCTGGTTTGGACGTATGTGATTGCTTGTTGCAGCACGCGGTCAGTTTTGGAAGCGAGTTTGACCTCAGATGCCGTAGTTGGAGTTGCACGGATGGCATCGAGAAGTGTTTGGCGTACATCGTTCTCGATGGATACAGCGGCGATCACTGTCTTCTTCAACGGGATGCTGGTTGCTGATGAGTCGCGAAAGGGCGTCAGCCTGGCCGAAATCCTCAGTTCGACGATAGCAGATGTCGAAGTCATAGTTGACGAGGATGGTGGCCCAGCGCTGCAGTCGGCTGGCAGAGTATACAGGTATGCCCTTCTTTGAACCGAAGATCGAAAGAAGTGGCTTGTGGTCCGTCAGAAGGGTAAAGTGGCGGCCGTAGATCATCTTGTGAAACTTTTTCACCGCGAAGATGAGTGCCAAAGCTTCCTTCTCAACTTGACCATAATTCTTCTCTGCCTCTGTGAGAGTGCGTGCAGCGTGCATAACAGCTTTCTCAGATCCGTCGGGGAAGACGTGAGAGATCACGGCGCCAACACCAAAGTTGGAGGCATCTGCCGCTACGACGATAGGGAGGCTGGGATCGAAGTGAGTCAGCAAAAGTTCTGATCCCAGCATGGACTTGATCTTGTCGAAGGCTCGTGCGCACTCCGGAGACCAGTGCCATTGTGTGTCCTTCCTGAGAAGTTGGTTTCAGAGGCGCTCGGACGTCATGCAGCGAAGGCAAGAAAGAGCCGTAATGACTGACGAGACCCAGGAACGAGCGAAGCGATGAAACATCCTTCGGAGGTGGCATGTGCTGGATGGCACGAACGTTCTCGGGGTCTGGACGGCGGCCGGTAGCACTGAAGACGAAACCGAGGTATTTGATGGAAGACATGAAAAATTGGCACTTGTCCGCTCGAAGCCGAAACCCGTAATCTTGGACGCGTTGGAGAACGGCCGCGATTCGTTCTCGAAGGTCGTCACGCGTTCGCCCAGAAATAATGATGTCGTCCAGGTAGGCAGCCGTGCCAGGCAGGCCGGATAGCATGGCATCCATGATCTGCTGGAAAATGGCTGGGGCGGTCTTGACACCGAATGGCAGTCTGGTGTACTGGTACAGACCGCGATGTGTGTTGATCGTCAGCAGACCACGGGATTGTGGGGCGACTTCGACCTGCAGGTATGCATCGGCCAGGTCGAGCTTGGCGAAGCACGTTCCACCGTGGCATTTCAACATTTTTGTAATGGCAGATTCCTCCGTCACCGATCTACCAGATTCCCCCTAGTGTCCCTTGAGAACCAACAGTAGTACGGTGTGCGCAATAGGTGTCATCTATCGTCTTCCGAAAATTACGTCACCTGATGAGAAACGCATTTCATGCCTACAGTTTTTCGGAACAAAGAATTTGCCAATTTTCTTAGTTATGGGAAACTTCAACCTTCTTTACATAGATTTCCAACTTCTGCCCTCACCTGTCAATCCTGACTCCACGACTTTCAGATCTTTTTACATCACCTTATACCCAGGCCAAACGGACTACATAAATACCTCGACGAGGTAGCCTATAGATCCTGTATCGTCCCGAACAGATCTTGCACAATTGAATTAATTTGTGATGGTAGCCAACATGAATCGTCTCGCCCTGTTGGGGCTAAGCGACTATGTTACTGTGTTTTTGGATTCATCTATACTGCTACGTAGCTGAGAAATGCTCTCGAAAGGCGGTTTGCATTTCCTTCCGAAAATATACTTGTCTTGAAAGAGACAACCAGCAGAGCGAACTGGGTGCTTGATCCAGCACATGGAATCTGTTTCCGTACGATGGTACCGAAGGGGCGTGGCTGCAATGCACAGGGTTGAGCAACAGACGTAATGCAACAGCTAGTCACGACCGTGATGTTCACCGGGGTGCTCTTGCAAAACGATCAGAGTCACACCCAAAGGCGTTCTACGCTCAACTTTCCTGGGCTTCTAACTCCAAACCAGGTCTACCAAGCACTGAGACACCTGACGGAACTGCGAAAACAGACAGTGAGGCGACGAAGGCTATTGTGTCAAAACTGAGCGCCGCGTCTGGCACCCGAACTCATGCTGCACTAACGTAGTCCCGCAAGCTAACACTTGTGAACATCGGGACATCCCGAACGTCTGTCCACGGGAGGTAATGATTCACAGACACATGTCACCAGGTATGGACAACATACCACCCAGCTTCCCCAATGTATATGCGAACTGCATGACGGCCTCAGTGTGCGCATTATTTTTTCACCCGTTGAACAGAAGCGAAACTTCAAGTGAATGGAGGCAGTCCCATTTGACGCCCATTCATACGGTTAGAACGGATGGCAGTGCTGAAAACTACCGTCCCATCGCTTTGCTCTAGACTACATCAGAGGCAACTGAAGGCTTGATCAGCGACCACATTCTGCGACGGATAAAGAAACGCAATCGCCTCATGCATGAACAGCGTGGATTCCGTCGATGACTTTTGTACGCCGCTAATCATCTGGTGGCATATGACCCGTAGACCGAAGTAGGGGATTCTGAAAATGGTATGAACATCGTCTGAGTGGTTTTTGTGAAAGCCTTTGGCACGGCAGACTGTAATATTTTGTTAGCAAAGACAGAGTCTTGTGGCATCTCAGACTAATCACTGGCCTAGTTGTAGCACTATCTTTCAGGCGGAACACTAGACATAATGTGCCACAGCTAATACCCCCTTAGACAACCGGCTGCTTTGGGTGTACCTCAGGACTGTTTCCTCGCGCCATCGTTACTTCTTATTTGCATTGGTGATTTCACCATAACCACGAAGTGTAAGTGTTTCATCCATACGAACGCTATGAAAATCCGCTTACCAGCTCAGACTTCAGGGGTGGGGACATGCTCAAGGATGACCTGAATAAACCATTCTCCTGGGCTGCGGAAAACCAACCATCCTTCAATATAGGCAAATGTATCATCCTTCATGTCATCAAGGTACCGAACAAACTTGCTACATAACAAGAGTCCAGCCTCGGTCGGTCTTATAGCAACGCCATCTAGGTATTCTTACTCAGAAAAACCTGAGCGTTTTCCGGAACACTGCATCACTACCGTGCAGAGCTAACAGTGTTACCCGTTCGGCAGAACAGAATCTAGGTCGCCTAAACCCTGCTTACTTCCTCGGCTCATTTTGTGACTTAGTAAGAGTTGATCCAAAACTGGACGTTAAAACCTGTCCTGCTTTCCTTAGCCAGGACAGTACGTTGGTTGGAAGCGTTTGAAGATTAGCCACCAAAACCGTGGCGGGAATGAGAACCCTGTCTTATGCATCGATGTTTGAGAAACTGAACCTGTTAAGTCTGGAATACCGACGTCTTCGTGGAAAGGTGATACTTGTCCACGAAGTTATACCTAATCCCGCTCACTCATGTGCCAGTCTGCTAGTTGTCATTGGCAAACCAACTCCAAGTGGTGCGCTCTCTGAAGATAGAAGAGCAACATAGTAGACGTAACTGCAGGACGTTCTCCGTTTCCACGCGAGTACATGTATATCGAAAAAACCTTTCTGAGGCAGTTGTCATGGCAGCGTCCACAGACGGGTTCGAACGATCAGTAGGCAGCTGTTGAGTCCAGGTGAAATTATCGATTGACAGCCATTGGTATAAACCGCCGATCACGTGTACTGTCGCCAATAATATGTAATGCGCACACCGCACTCTAAAACACATATGGCTAGGGCGTATTTCAACGATCCTTCCCTCCGCATCGTCTTTAATATGTTTTACTGTAAATTATTTATTATTGTAATATTTTGTTATTGACATTCCGGGAGAAAATCCACCCCTCAACAACGAAAACTCCACAATGGGCGCGGTTGTTATGGGTTTTCGTCTGTGTTCTTTGCCGTACGTGGACTGCATGACTGTCGGATACAACTGGACTCCACATTTCTACAATTCCACCAGATTTACGTTCTTTGTTACACAGGCAGAACAGGGTCTTCATGTACTACCTTACATCAACGTGAGCTATAACTTAAGCCGTGTTCCCATTGTGGTGCGATTTGTAGTGGCGTCAGTGGCTTGTCAGTGGATTCGAGGATTTAAGATAAGTCACCCGAATTCAGCCAGATTGTTCGTTCCTACATCCAGCAGTTTTCTGGTAACCTGAAGAGTAGTCATTGAAAGCAGCGTGTAACACCGCATTTGGGGGCTACAAGAGGTGGCGATAACAGACCCAGCAAACAAAACGGAGTTGGCCCGGAGTCGTTCCGTGTCTGGCCACGAGTCGGATCGGAGTCGGCCTGCACCACATACCGGAGTCGGAACGACTCCGGCCTGGCCAGACTCGCAGTCGGCCACGGCAAAAATTTGCCAGCCGGTTATTAACTGCATCGTACGATTCGAGCATTCGCTAAAGCGACATTTTACAACAAATTCAATGGTTTCCCACCTCCCTTATGTATCTAAACAACACGATACGACCTTCTTAGTCTCCGCGCAAACCGCGCTGAAGGGAGAATACACGCGCGTCATCGCTGCACCCCAACGAACGCAAAAAGGATAATTTACGGAACAGGGAAAATATATTTTGTACAACGAGTAAACAACGTAAGCTTCTTCTCCACACTTCCAGGTCCACCGTATGTTCTGCTGACCATTGCAGTGGTTTCTTTCATCATTACTTCCTGGAAAAACAAGTTTTAGTACACATTAGAAGTGGAATATCTCAGCTAATAAGCAAGATACATCAATAGTTCATTTGGACAATCTGGTAGAGAACTCACAGTTGTTTCAGAAAATGATAGATTCATCCATGATTGCATCCTAACTAACGTCAGAAATTCCAGTGAACTTGTTTAACGTCACCCATTTCAATTATGAATGCTAATAAAAGCAATCCGAACGGATTACATGTAACATAGGTATTTAAACAATAATTAATGAAGCTTGATTAAGAAAAAGGATATAATGAAACGCATTTACAAAGTTTTCTAACTAAATTGTGACTGACCACAGACCGCAAACAATACAACACTGCCGCACTCACCACGCACGAAATAAACGAAACTGAAGACGAGCGTTCGATGGAGGCACGGATTAAAACAAACGTACACAAAATGGCAGTATTCGTGAACGGGTGTGGATATAAGGTTGTGACAATGAAAATATGTTTAAGAAAATTTTATAATTCGTTTAACTACCACAATGAGCGTGGTCAATAGCAGTTATTATTCTCATCGGATTGGCTTATTTCGTGGCCAACCGTTGGCCAGATGTTGGCCAACACCTCGGAGTCGGCCATGTGTTTGCTGGGTAGTGATATACTGATAAAACAACGTCGTTGGTGAGTGGAAATCTATTAAGACTTCGAAACAATAATAATTATGGTGTTGGTTTCCTAACGCATTTGTGAGATGCACGGTTGGATTGGGTAACCATGGCAGTTAGTTACGAGCGGCACAATAAAATAAATTATAACATAATGCGGCAAGCGTGCAACCTGTTAGCAAAAGTAGACTTGATCAAACAGAGTAGGGTTGCATTTTACAAACGCTCGATGCCAGGGCCCGGTAAGTAGATTGTCCGCTTGCTTCATGGATTCAGTCCAAAAGATGGTTTGTTACAGGAATTCACTTTTTGCAAATTTATGTCGGAGTCGATGTTTCAAACATTTCAAGGTCACGCCGGGAAATGCGCTCAAATGCACCTTCGGAAGATTTTGCCAATACCTGATATTAGTAGCGTCGGGAAAGGGTTGAAATAAATAGGCTTGTGAGAGGAAGGACCGGATATTCCGTGATCCGGTGGATAATTGCGCAGACTCCAGTGCAGAACTTTTTCGGGGGCGCACATAATAGTTAGGCAGCAAGCTCAGTGAAAATTTACGGTGCTCAAGCATGGCTGTACGGTTCTAAATGGCATCTCGTGGTACACAGCAACACACTATTTTGCCAGTTAATGAAGTTTCGCTTATATGAGAACATTAAAAGAGTGTATGCGGATCACTCTGTTGACAGTGTGAGCCAGCGGAAAATTGGAGTTTGACAGACTGCAGACTGATAATGGGTCGCGTAGTGCACAATGGCGAATAGCGGGACTTGGGACCACACTGCGACAGATTGACCAATTCAATGGAAAATCCTCGGCGGCCTACTTCTGCATAGCGGTCAATCGATCCATGTGATGTGAACTACACGGCCGGCCTTGAAAATCGCGCATCTCGAACAGATTTTCGGTAGCACACAGAAGAGGGACCTGCGAATCAGGGAAGATATCTTTCGGGGAAGCCTGAAGTGTTAGTCGGCTGGATTCGAGCCACAAAACTTTGGGTCCAGGATAGTTCGAGACGTCATTGGCGACTACTGTGACCGAATTGTGACTCAAGCTTATTCTGATGGCCTGCAGTTCTAAGACGCAACGGGACACCACAACGATCTGATTGTCAGATAGGCCTATCACTTTTGTTGGGATGGCAACGCAGCAATGTTCCGTAGGGAAATCGGTGAGCTGATTGTTTTAAAGGTGGACAAAATGGAGATTTTGTAGGGTGCGAAAAGTGACGAACCTGCCGGGCGGCATTATATTTGGATGGTGATTGCTATTCGCAGGCGAAGTCTCAAGCTCGACCAACGAATATATCTCAGGCGGGAAATGTTCAACTTTGTTGTTATCCGCGTTCGCACCCTTCAACGATTCGAAATTGGCATACCAGGATTTGATCAATTCTGATCAATTACCAGACATGCGTAAAGTGCGACTTCTGGCCAGGTGCCTTAATTCATCAAGTAAGCTTAATAGCATCGAACCGCACAACCAAAAGATTGGGGTCTTCTCGGCTATTTCCGTATGTTAGGCTATGATATTACTCATGCATTCAGTGGAATCACAACCCCAGAAGATCAACCAGCAATCTCGGACGTTAGGTCGTTCCAGTGGTTAATAACCCTGCGAGGAAAATCTGTTGCCCGACGAAGGTACGCGGTCAAAGCTTGTAGAACTTCTTGTCATATCCCCTTCGATTGGTATCCACTACTGCGGTGAAAGATTGCCTCACAAGTCTCGCGCCAAAGAAACTGCGTGTGAGGATCAGGTCATCGCGAATTCTTCGAAACTCAGGCGGATGAAGATTGAGAGTTTCAAGACGAGACTATTAAGAGGAATACCGCCAGTATGTGACAACTTTGGTGGGCACTCGCCGGACACGTTCGATGGAGAGTATGTCCCTTCTCAGGCCGGTGTATACGACGTGATTGGCATACCCAAGCAGTGGTGTTATATAGGCTCAGTGAGGCGTCTGGAAAGCATACGTGTCTATGCGGAGATAGGCCCCTTTTTATCTTTCCGAGTTCCGATCCAGTGGTTGAATTATGCTGGGAAGTGGTATTGGAGTTACCGTCAACGATCATGGCATACTCAGGTTGATAGAAAAGATGGAAGCCAATGCTGGTGCTATCATAATCTAAGTGAGACTCCTGGATAACACAACGGGAACTTTTTGATTACGTCAAATGAAGAATAGCTAAGAAGAGACA
>LOND01003489.1:0-27493 GCA_014220965.1 Paragonimus kellicotti | reverse complement strand
AGATTACCGGGCATTAGTCCTTGAAATTAACCGGGCGGATCTCATTATTGGGTCGATCTCTGGAAACAAATACAGAGTTAGCAGAGCTTACGTCCTCAGAAAGGGAGTTATATGGCTTACAGACACGCATTGAAATTAAGGCGTGCATACATCTCTCTTGGATACGCTGCATTCCAACCTTAGGGGGTGATCCGTCAGACCGCTTGTTCTGGTCATACTAAGCAGCAGTTTACACTTATGTTCGGGCGTTTTCAGAACCAGGAGTGTGAGGATCAGATCACCTCCAATTCAGTGGGAGCTCAGTGAACAACCGTCCACTTTCGTAAGATATGTTTAACGAAGGCTAACTAGATCCACGAATGGCCCTGGTACCACGTCGGAAAAACCCTTCCCAGGAACAGTCTTTCTCTGTGGAAACATGGAAGACATATGAGGATCTTCCCAACGAAGCTATTGTGAAGAAGACCGAAACAGGAGTGCCCAAACTTTCGAAATCATCTAAGTAGTCCAAAGCGTTGCTAGCCTTTCTCGTCCTGGCGTTCATGTTGAGGGAGCTCCACCAAGAATGCAGGGCGTTTGTGTTCGAATCTTCCCCTACAAGAACCGGTTGGATAGCATGTCATCCGGGTAGTGGGTATTATCCAACAGGTTTCGGACTTGCAAACCGTTACACTTCCCGACGTTGAATGCAAACTAATCCGTCTGAGATCTGTTGAGCAGGACGTTCAGATCGCCGAATCTTGACGTCTTTTACGCAACCGACATCACAGAAGACGAAACTGAAGGAGGATGAGTATTGATAAAAATAAGGGATGAGCGCTATACTAGGATAGAACTCTGGTATACACCACCGAAATTATCATGGCAACGGGAGTTCTATAGTTGATATGACTCCAGCCACTCAGGTAACGTGCCTTTCACTTCATAGTGGTGAAACTTTTCAATCGGATCCGAGTGGTTTATTTGAACATACGCTTTAACGAAATCAAGTTGAACGAAATCAGTGTCAGCACCCTGATCGTTTCATTCTATCGACTGATCAGTGGCTATCAGTAGATTCATCGTGTAAGAACGACCTTTTTAAGATCGTGTTGCAATAGTAAAGTTGCGAGGAGGTAATTTCTCAGACAGCAAATCATACACGAGGGTCCCCGATGCTCTCATGTGTAGGATAACGCAGAGATTGGACGATGATTACCGGGATGGTTATGTCTACAATTCTGGAAAACAGCAGCAACGTTAGCAAAGCTCCAACTGCCGGGTACCGCGCTGGTCGATATGGACTATGTAAGTAACAGTCACAGACTTAACAAGCCGCTGAGCGGCAATGTGCTGGGCAAAGTAGAGTTAGGGAGGAAGGAACATCTTTAGGACGCAGAGGCGTTGCACGAAGTTGCACTTAGTATGCACATTTCCGTTTACCAGGCCGCCAGTTGGAGTCTGGTGACCTGGAATGTTTGAGCAAAAATGTTATAGCAAATGTCCGCCAAAGCTTTCATGGCTTCTGATTCTGGACTCATACCTGCTGATGAACCTCAAGAGCTGCTGCATTCCGAGGTGTGTTTTTCGGGTTGAAACAGGCCATTAGGGTCACTGAAGAAACGTGCGGTTAGATGTTGCCGACGACGCAATCGATCTTGTCGGACAAGTATGTCGCGCTGGTTTCTTATTCGTGCACAATCAGTGAGATCAGTCTCGGATTGTTGACTACAGTAACTTGTCCACGTCTTCTTTTCCAGAGGACTAAGTTCGGGTGCCTGAATGCTAAGTTGATATGACAGCTCACTGTGTCCCCAAACAACCAGTGGCGTGAACACCTCAACCGCTGTGAACAGGAATCCGTTAAATTGGTGTATACCCGTTAACTGGGCGTGAGAGGTTAGTTTCTCCCGAAGGATATGCCGCTAAAGAGAGGTGTCGCGTTACTGTCCTTATCTTGCGATGGTTTCCACAGTCATTAATGGCGGAACTGATTAGTTAACGCTGCAAATGACATCAAACGAGATCATTGCATGATCGCTCAGCCCAGAGGCTTTGGGGCAAAGGCAATGAAATTATCGGTCATCAGATTATCATTAGTTGAGAACCTGATGAAGACGCGATGGAACATGATCATCCCGTCAACGTGTGAAGTCTGATAAGTGTTCAGTTAAACCTGAATTATCTAACGAGCGGACGAAACTTGCTGGCCTGTAATCCTCAAGACACACGAACGGGAAGGCAGGAAAGTTTACTCCTGGAATGTTAAACTCATCCATCAAAAGATTATCAGAAATGTCTGTAAGGGAGATAGTTCTCAGATCTGCCAAAATGAGTTCGTTTGTTGCATTATCAGTGGATCGCGGTCTGCATAGCATTCCGAGTGGATGAAGATCGGCCTTAGTCCGGCGAATGGTACGCAACAATTGCCTTGGGAATGACAGTGTTTTGAATTGTCACAATGAGGAGCCTAAAGTAAAGCAGCTACATACAGAGTTGCCCCACTTCACTAGCATTGGGATCTGTCGGACCAAAGTCTATGCATGCCGTAGACTTCAAGTTTAAAATCTGAAAAAATCTTAAACCAAGTCCTAGTGACTTCAACTGACCACAGCAGTAGATTGGAGCATAGACCACGAAGTTCAACGAGTTTATTAAATAGGCTGAATGGGTTGGTTGGACTGCATTTTACAAAGATGACGATAAGGTAATGCACACTGGGTCGGCATTGTGAATGTTGTGAACCATTTGCGATGTGAATGAAGGAACTATAGCCAACCTCACCGAAGTCGGCTGCAAATCCCTACTTTGTACTTCTAAGTCGACTGAAAGCACAATAAGGTGGCCAGCGCGAACACGATTATCAGGTTTCCGTTTCCCACGTTCTCCCCTGCGACCATCAGGATCGAACAACACTCTGTTGAAGGTGGTACGATGACTGTGTTAACAACACTTTGGGATGTGTTTTACCATGTTTTGGAAAGTGACAGCGATTTTGAGGAATTGTGGGCGACATGCCTGGAAGGAAGGGTTTGCAGAGGATTACGGCTGAATGGGCTAAAACCGCATATTCGCCAATTTGAGAGTGGAAGCCGGAAATTTTTACTGGTTCCTGTCATACACTGGCTCGTCCCTACTGGATTCTGTAACTAAGCTGGTTATGTTGTTTCATGACCGATCGAACTTTGGGCCTTAATTCCTCAATACCCTTCTTCTTCCTCGTTTGGCCTGCTGTGAACCTGGAAAAATCCGGTCTCCGGGGGTATCGTTAAGTTTGTAGGAGGTGAAAAAGCACTTCCTGAATGTCGCTGAAATACGCTAGTACAACCCGTGTTAAGCTCGGCTTCAAATATTGCTTAGAACCGAGGATTCCTGCCGCGTAATAGAAGATATGCAGAGAGGTTTGATTCCCGTTTTCATGCATAAGTCCCGCATGAACTGTAAATTGTCCTCATCGCGCAGCTTCAGACAGTCATTGGTCCATTCAGGGATATGCTAGTTTGTCACAGTCTTTATGAGAAGCTGAAATCGGTTTCTTCGGCCCAGTGGCACGAATACTTTTGCGGTATCCAGACAACTTGGAAATGGCCGCAGCTAATAGATGCGACTTCTTGTAAGTCTTGCTGTTGCAGCCGGCATTACTGGCTAGCTTGGGAATCGAGCGGTCAGCAGCGTTAGACCGGGGGAAGAGTTGCTGCGCTCCTACGTATTCTACTGCAAGTGTAAGAGTTATGCTGTTGAACCAACAAGAGACGACCGATTGGCGACCACTTTCGGAGCAATGCGAAGAAACCGTGAGTCGCACCCTGAAGGCACCAGCCGTAGATTGGAAATCTCAGACCGACTGCGCAAGCACAACATTCTGTGGAAGAATACTCCCGCGATCTATGATGGATCAAGACAGACGGGATGTGGCACTCACGCAGTGAGGCCGAGGTTTGTGTAAGTTCAGAGGTCGTCCACGAACAGCCTGTTGCCGTGAAGATAAAAATGACCCACAGATTCCCGGATCAATGCGACGGGTTAACATATGGTGAGTGTGTAACAGATCACCCGGTAGTCGTCAACGGAACGGCGGAAACACCCCCAATCTATTAAAGCGTGACAAACATTTCAAACTGTATCAGGATAGTGCCCACTAACACTACCCACTCCAGCGCCACTTCATCGTGCATCAAACATGGTGGGTCCACTGGGAAACCCCAATTGACATGAGGTCTCACAAAAGCGTTAAAACAGTTTGCAAAACACATCCCTCATCAAAATCTCCAAAGCTCGGCGTACCATCCATAATACATGAAAAACTTTGTCGGCAGCCCGACGTCATCGACCTCTAGCCTCGAAGTGAACGGTTATATTGAACCGCAAGTCCACCTGTTGAATCACAACAGACAGCTCTACTACTTCTGACACGTGCATGTGTGTTACAGTACCGGCTAAACCGATGCATGATACTGCACACATTTCACTGTTTACTGGCAGCAGCCATTCAGCTGGCCACGTCAAAAGCTGGTTTGAGGCATTTGAGTGTCCTACAGGTATGTAAGGCCTCCGGACCTTCTGAATTCTCCACGATCTGCAACACCTTGCAAGTTTTTCATTAACATCAGTGAAGCCAGTTTCAGGAGATCGGGAGGCTCACTGGTGTATCGCGATAGGATCAGGGGGCGCAACGCCAAACGCTGCGATCTCCCTCCCATCGCAGCATGTCTAGCGGCAACACATGTCCCAGCCAGCACGTGTGTAGCTTGTGTTCATCATGATTCTAGTTCGGGGACAAAAATGGAACAAGTTATGATACTCATGCGACACCCAAAACTATACTCAAACTACAGTCGCGATTGTGCGCTTTGCCCACTCAACTGCATCTCCTAATTGCAACCCTCGGTTCTCTTGCGCACAACGCTCGTGGGCGTTCAGTCACCATAACCCACGTGATAACGAAAGTAGAAGTGGGTTATCTTAAGTTCAGAAATATATATCACACGACTGCAATGAAAAGCCTCAAGAGTTTCCTTCATCGTCTGCTGATGTCGGCAGAACCTCCAGCGATTTCCATCTGGGACGACCATTTCATGCAATCATTTGGGCCCATCCCTTAATCCACCCATCACCTTGGTGGTGTGAGCTGGGTGCAGGACTTTCTGTAACTCGAATGAAGTCAAATAATGCAAAAGATGTAAGTTGAAAGTTAGGGCAAAAACGGATTGTCTCGGTTATCAGGAAAGATAGGACAGTACAGCTCTTGAAGATGCCTACACAGGACATCATTCTGCTTACAACGATGAAACATTCACTAGCCAGTGTGCACTGGATGACCACGAGAGAGCGTATGGAAACTGGTAAAAAGTTAAGGTTAACGCACTACTAGCAGTTTAAGGTTGAAGTGAATGCGGAAAATCTCCGTTATCGAGAAGACACCACAATACATCTATTGCGGCGGAAGACTTACTGTTTTACTTCCAATTCATACATGAGACATGGATTGTGTTATATGAACTCCGGGACATGAGACTTGCAAATGTCTACTTTCTTCAACCACAGAACTTTGACAGAATCAACTTAAGGATCAAGTTAATCGCAGCTAGGTTTTCCTTCCGAAACAGGTCGTTGTTCTCTCGAGCAGTGAAAGGTTGTTGATTGCCGATTGAAATCCGTAAATGTGTGCTGCGAACAGTGTCCCTAACTGGGAGCCTGTAATGCCGGGTTTCAGAAAATAAGAGTTCCTTCCTAACACATCACACAGACCACTCTTCTACGTGAATGCATCCAAAAATCCGCAAAACGACAGTACCTCGATGTCACCATCTAACCTGGTGAACCACAGCACACTACGTTCAACTCAAGATTTGAAGTGTCGCCAGGAGGCCAGTAAAATGGAAATATCGAAAGATATCAAGTCAGAAGATAAAAGGGGGCATTTTACGCTCGCAAGCATGGCCAAATATGCTAGATCCCCAAATACTGAGGCTACGGCTACCGAACCAACTGCCACAACAACTGAACTCATGAGGCACTCATGTGACATTTAAATGTAGTTGTGAGCCAACTAAGGCTGCTGCATAGGCACACTGTTTCCCGCCTCGCAGTAACACAGGTGTCCATCGTAAGACCCTCTCACTCGATCCAAAGAAGTGCAGCTTCGAACACAGTTCCTGGTGATGTATCCTGTCAAATGTTTGAATAAAGTAAGTGGGCTGTACACAAAAACCACAACTTTGCAAAGTAGATTCGGTCTACCTGCATCAATTCTTGTAATTTATTGAGGTTTGGTCTTCTCCAAGGGCATCACCGGATGGACACCCACAATGAAAACATGAGCGTCAAACCGAGAAACCGTAGCCAGTTTGCTGGTACATCCCGGCAAAAGATTACCCAGTCATTCTTTGATGACTTTGTTGATGTCTGTTGCATTATTTTGAGGTTGTTGAGCTTTGTTTCCCTGAAAGTTGTCCCTGCGTTTTATTATTTTTATCAAAAGCTCCTTCACTCATCTTTATTCTTACCTCAGTTAATGCTACCGTTTCTCTTACCCTTAATCAATTTAAATCTTGTGAAGTTCTGAATACTGAAATTAAACATTTTACCTTCGTATATTTTTCTTGCGTAACATAATTCCAATCATTTTTGGCACCTCAAAAGTCGTTTCACCTCGAGCCAATTAATGGCCGTTTGTTTGGATGATCTTTACTCTATTTGAAGGTCCCCAGTGGTGTGGGGGGCTGAATTCCCAAACTTGTTGAAAGGGCACATTCTTTGTTCAATTCGCGAGGAGCTTCCATATTAGGCGTGACAGATTTCAATAACTCGTATATTCATCCAGTGGGTACAGTATTAAATTCAGTTTTTGCTAGCGCTTTCTTATTAGCCATTTCGAAGATTTTCCTTCTATCTTTCTGTCTATTCCGACACCATACGTGTTCGACGAAGTCGGACATTTTGAATGTTGCCATTGGTCCTGACGATTATGGCGTCGTTGAGGCTGATCCTGCTTCTCCGGCTCAGCGATCTGCCACTGGACGATTAGGCACCTCTCTGTTACTCGAGCCTGCGGCGATGTTCCATAAAACTTCCCCCTTTGGACGCGAATCAGCTGTGACGTTCCTCACCCTAGTAACGCAATTGCATTGAGTTCACGAGCGATTCTTTCATGCCAAATGTGTTAAGTGTTACCGAAAATTTTCTGTGTTGAGATACCACCTTAACCGTTTGTTGTTAGGCATAACGTCTGTTTGTTTGGGGCTCCTAGGACCACTCAGGGATCCGGCTCAGGGGTAGCGAAAGTGAAGGCGGTGGCCTCACCGAAGATGGTGAAGAGTATGTCTGAACGTATCGCTATTTTCCCCGTTTGACTCAATCATGTTCTGATTGATGTTCTTGACGAATTTTCTACTGATTTGTTAGAAAAAAATAGCTGACTTCAAAGGCGGGAAAATTAGACTTGAGACATGGACTACTCGAGCAGCAAAAGGGGGAACCGTGAGTCCGTGGAATGTGAACGTGACTCGACAGACAGGACCAGGTTTAATGCTGCGCCAAGTACCGCCCCTCCATTCCACAGCTAACCTCAGGAACGCCCCAGTTTAGTGGGAATAATGTCAAGACCTTATTGAGGGCTCTCAGACCACTCGTTCTTGGGTCCAACCTTCTGAAAATATAGGTGGACAACTTTGATGAATCCCCGAAGAATTACCTTAACTTCGTCGGAAATTTTGAAAGCAACGCGACGGGTAAGTTGGTCGACGAAGGAGTGAAACATTCATATTTGTTGCATTATTGACGTCGTAGGACGAAAGGGGTAATTAAGCACTGCATGCCCTTGTCAAGAGAAGTGGGACTTAAAGAAGCTATGAGAATTTCGTAAGGGCACTTTGTCTACGGACATGATGTTATGCAAATGGTAAGTAATAAAGTTTTCATGGGTTCTAAGTTAGTCCGTGGCGGTGTTGGTAGTTTGCGCGGACTAGCCAGTTAAATGAAGGGCTGCCAGGCGACGTCGATACAGCTAGGTTACGGCAGGGAACTCAACTGCTCAACTAACCTCATTGAGCAGTTGAGCGATTGCCTCACCGCTTACAGTGAAGATGGGCAGAACGTTACTGACAGCGTAACTGAGTGCGGAAGGGAACCTACATTTAGTGACCTATAACATTTTGTGGAGTAAAGAGTGGTGGTCAGCGCTAATCAGTACGGCCAGATGGTTGCTCGCTCAGATGGCACGACGAGTAACCCAACATTCTCTGGACCCTCTGGAGTCAGGTACTCGAGATGCAACGTTGGAGTAGGTGTACACTATGAGGGGGTGAACTTGAAGTGTCCGGTTTGTAAGGGCAACCACGATATATCCGAATGTGGTTGGTTTGGTAACTAATCTTTGTAGCAACGCAAAGCAATGTTGAAGAATATCGGAAGCTGTTTTGTTGACATGAAAGCGAACCGTGTGGCGAGGTCTTGAAGGGCGCAGATACGGTTTGCAATAACGGATTATGATCAACGCCATCATACAATGATTCTTGAGGACAAGCCTGAACTGAGTGACGGGAACAAGGCAAAGCGATCCCTGTGCCGTGTCACGTCTAATCTAGACGGAGTGTGTCAAGGGTACGCTTCGGTAAACTTAGCTGACACAGAAACGTAAGCGTAAACGTACGCCTGTTTTGATAATGTGTCTGACATTGTGTTTCTCGATGAACCGATTGGTAGGGCAATTGGTTTGCAGGAACGGACATGTCAGATGAGGTTACGTAAGTTATACGTAACTTGTGCAGCGCCATGCATCGGAGTATCAGTTGAGTTGCAATACGTGGGTCAGGAATATTCTATCACGGCTGGTTCAGTCTAAATGGCGGAAAAACTGCCATCGACGCCGTCGAACAGTCTGAGGTAGATAAATGGGTCCACCTGAAAGGCATTTATTCCCAGAGCCTAGTTGAAAACGCAGTGGGGATTCTGAAAGGGTGTGACAAGCCTAAAGTACACTGGGTAACAGGACAGAGACTCGGCAGTGGCAATGAGCCTTATGTGAATAAGACCAGATTCGGCTGGAGTCTCAGGGGTCCGTGCCGCACCATACCTCGGAATGAATACTGTGTGAGCCTCGTCGGAGTCCGGGAATCCAGAATGTCACACCTGTACATCACATAGGGCTCTGACCGTGGAGAGGCAGATGGTGGGCGATTTCTTCCGGTCTCAGATTAAACCCAACTCTCTCGTTGAGCCCAACGACATCGAACTAAAGAAGACACCGGCTCACGTCAACTTTGTCGTACAAGCAAACGGCCTGCATAACCTTATTATTCGGTATTCAAGTTGGACTCGATTGCTCAAAGCCGTAGTGTGGCTTACCCGGTTCAAGTGCTACATTATAAAACTCCATGGCGGGCGCTCGGAATTGATTTTGAAAGCCGGCTCCCTGAGTTTAAAAGAGATCAAAGCGGCAGAAGTAGATTTGATTAGGTCAGTGCAGTCGGAGTGCTTCCCCGAGGAAGTAGCCCTGTTGTCCAGGCTGTCTGGTTGTGATAGCCCCTCTTTCTCTCCCAGATCTCCTTGAGAAAATTGTCTCCCGTCATGATTGAAGGGGTTATGCGGACAGAAGATCGATTGTCGCTGTCTCATTACAGTTTCGAGACCATGCACCCCATAATTTTGCCTAAGCGCCATCATATCGTTGACCTCATTATAAGATATCATCACGAAGTCGAAGGTCATTCCGGAAGGTCTCATGTGTTGTGTTCGTTAAGGAGGCAATTCTGGATCATACAGGGTGGCGCGGCGGTTAAGCGAATCATTGGATCGTGCTTGGCCTGTCGTCGCCGTTGTGTTACAGTCGGTAAACAACTAATGGCCCCTCTACCATCTGTCAGGGTAAACCCAGCATGGCATCCGTTCACGAACGTTGGGTTAGATTATTTTGGACCCTTTTGTGTGAAGAGGGGCAGGACTTCCGAAAAAAGATATGGATGTATATTCACGTGCTTACAATCCCGAGCCGTGCATATCGAAGTAGCCCACTCGTCCTCATTTATTATGGCCCTGTCACGATTCATCGGACGCAGAGGTAGGCCTGAGGCTATTTTTTCTGATAACGGTACCAATTTTGTAGCCGCTGACAAAGAGCTTAGAGGCTGGGTTCGCAACTTAGGTAGCGAGTCCGTCAATGACAAGCTCTTACAAAGGGAATTCAGTGGCACTTCAACCCACCGTATGCTAGTCACCGGGGTGGAGTATGGGAGCGATTGATTCGATCTGTCAGATGTATTTTGAGCGCAATCTGCCGAGAGCAACGAACCGATGACGAAACCCTCTTAACTTCATTGGCTGAAGTAGAGCGTATATTAAACAACAGACCATTGGTTCCTGTTGCCGCAGACGGTCCTGACAACATCGCTCTAACCCCGAATGACTTACTTCTCATGAAGAGCAATACAGGGTTGGCCCCAGAATCCAATCTGGTAGATAGGTACACTAGGTGTTGGAGACAAGCGAATCACATGGTAACTACCTTTTGGAGAAGGTGGTCTCGAGAGTATGTGTCATCGTTGCAAGTGCGCCAGAGGTGGTTGACGAGGCAACGTAATTTTCAGGTGGGTGACGTTGTTCTCGTTGTATCCGACGGACTGACTAGAGACCAGTGACACCAGTCCGTACTGTAGATATTCACACGAAGGCAGGTCTATTGGGGAGAGACGTGAGGCGCCTTTGTTTGTTAGAGGGGCATGACTGTTAGACACTACGGTTCGCGAGGTCTCCAACGTATGTCGTGTGGATAGTTATATTAAGTATAGGTAGGTAGGGAGCCAGAACTGTGCAGCACTACCAGCGGTCTGCCAGAGACCTTTGTCATCAAGTCATTGTTTGGGATTCCGGTATTAAATAGTATGATTGGTTGCGCTGGGAAATTTGGCAGAAAGATATCAAATCCATACATATCGTGGTCCGGCCCAGGTGCTCGATTCATGGACCTTCTTTAACAAACCTTGTCAAATTGCACACGCTCTCTGATGTGTCAGAATTCGGCCACGGAACAAGGAGCTATCCTAGGATGGTTGTCCAGAAAAATGGTATTCAGCGCTGCTTTCCAGTGGGTAAATCTAGAGTGACCCCAAAGGAGGCAATTACGATAATAAGGCTAGAGCCAACGACAGCCGTTCTGTTTTCTGAGCCGACTTGTTTATTGGTTCATGAGTTGAGAATTCCAACGGGTAGTGTCGCACTGAGGACATACTCCACATACGTGTTGCAATACCTACAGAACACTTCATCACGTTTCGCAACCTTCATTGCCAATCATGTAAGGCTCACTTACTGTCTCAATTCTGTCTACCCATGAAGGCAGGTGCTTTCAAAATTAAACCCGGCCGATGTGGCATCAGGGGAGAATTACAGGCCTAGAGTTAGGAGATGAAACTCTGAATGCGGGGTCCGAGACTTCTGTTGAATCCTGAAATACAATCGCCGAAGATGCCAACTTTCTTGTGGTTGTAAAACGTAGACCTCGAGCCCAGACGCACTCCCGCAGTAGCTACGAAATTCCACTTCCATTCTACGCTGGACTGACTGGTGCCAAGCTACTGTAGTCGGGCCAAACCACGGGAAGCACTCATTTGGTCACCGCGTTATGCTAGTTCCGTGTCCGTAGTTATGTGCGATAGACAAAGAGCGTCAACCACAGTTGGACCAATTTCTGCGTCCGAAGTCGGTGCCTTCTGTTTCAAACTGATAATATTCGTACGAGAGCGCGAGTTCTGGAGGGAACTCCGTGTCCAATGGAAGTCCGCCGTAGGCCCTTGTGCGGTGGGCAGGCTTGAAAGATTGCGGCCAGTTTTGGTAGATGGAGCACTGTATCTTGACGGCAAAATCCGACCAGAGAATTAAGACAGGGCAAAATTGACGACAACTTCCCGTCACTCCACTTTCACAAGTCTCTTGGCGCGTTACAGCCACGAATCCAAAGGGCGCATGACTATCTCGCATGTGCTTTCCAGCACCAGAAGACGGTTTTGGAGTTTGAAAGGTATGGCTGTCGTCGAACAAGTGTTAAGCAGGTGCTGTCACTGTCAAAGGGTTCATGCTAAACAGTGCACTCAAAGTATGGCATCAATCTCATTGATGAGGTCGTCCACTGACGGTTACGCTTTTAGGTGCTGTGGGGTGACTTGTTTCAGTCCATTCAAGGTGCGTATGAGAAAAATACAGACTCAAACGTTATGACTGCATACTTACCTGTTTGCAGACTCGTGTCATCACAGCAGTAGCCCATTCCATGTTTACGGACTTCTTTCTCATGGCCTTGATGCGATTTTTTGGAAGGCCGGGCACGCCAGATACCATTTACAGTGACAACGGTTCCAACATTTTGGAGCCAACTTGGAGCCAAAACGAAGGTTATGACACTCAGACCAGTGTGTTGACAGACGGGCTATTGAAGCAAGGGAGTTATTGGTAGTTCAATCCTCCGGGTACAAGTCATCGGGGCGAGGCTTGGGAAATAATGATTCGAACAGTGAGACGAGTGTGGTTTTCCGCAACACAACAACAGGCAATGAACTAAGAGTCACTTAACGCCTACAAGGTGGAAGTTGAGCGGATCGTCAAGCGATAGGCCACTCATGCCTGTTCATGACGATCCAAGTAACTCCCAGGTGCTTCATCCCAGTGGTTTGCTCTTGTTGCGCTCAGATGTAAACCTGATTACAGATGAGGTGACATTACGTGAACGTTACACCAAGGGCTAGAGACAAGCACAGCACTTACCTTGTGTGTTTTGGAGACGATGGAAGCGTGAATGTTTACCACAGTTTCAGGTTACATTCAAGTGGTTTGAAGTCTCCGCGCGATCCTCAGGCAGGCGATGTGGTTCATTTCCACGCAGAAGCCTCTAGGGTTTTTGGCCCTATGATGTGATCACCGAGGTATTTTCGTTGGGTGATCGACATTTACGTCAGGTGTCCGTATAAACTTCAGGTGGCACTTGGAGACGGAACATGATATCACTTTGTTTCCTAGCAGCTTCCTCACAGTAACACCAGGTTGCCACGTGTAAAACAGAAGGTACGGATCCATCCAATATACCGGTCAATCGCTATTGTACCTACCGCCACCTCGAGTTTGGAAAACCGGATGATTTTTGGGGTCCAGCGTCGACTTGGTTGAGGTCTGTTGCATCATCTTCGAGATTGTTATCCTCCGTTCAATCAGCGTTGAAAAGGTGGCTCAGTGCCTTATTATTTCCCTCGACAATAATCTGCTTTGATCGTCTTCATTCTTACACCAGCTACTGAGACCGTTTCCATTTTCCAGCCTGAGCTCAGACATTTCCCACTTTCAAAATCAGACCTTCTTTTTCTATATTTTTTCTTGAGTAGCTCACACTGCTAATCATTTCTTGATGCGCAAACAATCTTTTCGCTCCAGCTCAACCAATGACCATTTGTTTGAGTGAGCTCAATTCCGTTTCATCGTCCTCCATTACTGAGCGGTGCCTAGTTGTCAAATTTGTTGTACGGGCACATTCTTTGTTCACTTTCCGAGGATATCTCACAATCGAAGTGAGTGATATAATTTCTATGTATATTGGTTCAAGTTGTACCTTATTAAACTCAGTTTATACGAGGGTCCTCCTATTAATCGTTTCGTGAACAAATTATCTTCTGCGTCTTTGGATGTAAAGCAGGTGTTTCTTTGAATCAGCAGGTTACGCGTAACTTAGTGTGAACTCGAATCGTTAGCGAACGAGTCAATATCAGAGGCCCTGCAAAGTTACATTTAATGCCTTCTCTGATACTTTGTCCATAACAGACGAGACAATTGAATTTTGGGTGGATAGACGTTTCCAGTAATCCTCCTGAACGGAAGATTTTAAAAAGAGCAAAGATGACACACGCTGGAACAGCAAAACTTCGGTCAAATGACCCGTTCGATCGATGCCATCCAACTGGGCCACAGTGAGGTACCGACAATTGTACAAGAACGGATTGAAGGCGGTCGGATATGGCAAACTTTGTCCATCTCCGCCGTCGCCCACAGTCCACTTTCAATCATTAGCTTTATCTCTCAAACACGTCTTCACAGTCTTCCCCCTCCCTTCTAACAGAATGAACAAGCAGCAGCTTTTAACTGTTTGCATACGAACCCTCCTGGCTCCATTTTATGAAATACTGGAAATTAGACATTCGGTTAACGACAATGAACCCCACATTGCTTTCACAAAACGTGGCCAATAGGGGACATAGATGGCAATCAATTACAGGCCTCTGGGTGCCCAGTTTGCTAGTCTAGCTGTGCTTGAGGAAGGACGGGAGGCCGTATTATTTACCCTAGCGGGAGTATCCCGACATCCGTAGTGAACTCATCAGAACACTTCTAATACACCTGTTTGTAAACGTTTGTTGCTCAACTTTCCGAACCCGTCATGTGCACGTCTAACTCAGTAACCTCTCTAACATGTCGCAAACGTGATGCAACGTCTCGATGTTCATATCCTTTAGACCCACATTTCAAGGTCTGATGTGAAACAGCGGAGCGGCTATTTGTTCGATGAAAGCCCTGCACAGCACCTGATGTCAAGCATTCGAAATAGTGCCCATCATGTAATGCCCGGAACCATCAAAGTTTCCAACTTTGTCAAAAACGTTGGTGTCTATGCCGCCCAAACATTACCGTGGTGATTGTTTGGCATGGCACTTGACAATAAACACTGACAGTTACTCGTGCTGTGAAATCTGCTGTGCGTTTATTTCGTAAGTAACATAAATACTACTGGAACTTAACACCGCGGAGTCAAACCAGACCGATGACGACCGCACAACAGCTATAATAGCAAATATACAGATACGAAGGAAAATGTGCACATGCTGAATAAATTCATTATATCAAATACGTTCGAAATGACACGTCGCAATAGCGTTTTTGGCTGTCGATGGTTGAATGTAAGTGAGAGCATCCGAAGTTAAGATGACGGCTGTTGCGGCCTCCGTCTAGACATATTTATCAGCAGTCACATTACTTAAAGAAGGAGAGCGAACGGCGAATGAGAAGAAAATTCGGCCAAATGTTTTACGAATTTTTCGACGAGGGTAATTCGGGAAGTATTGCAAGCTACGTCTCCGGACCTTACTCAAAAAACAACTGTTTACTGATGCGGTTAGTAACTAATGGAACAACCTCTTACATGTGGCCGCCAGCTCTCCTTCTAGGAACGGTAATAAAATATCGCTCAGTTATCATTTACTTGAGCAAAGTCGGATAATCATGATCTCCTCTTGTAACTTGCCCCAATTTCAAAAAGGTGTGTCCCGCTTTCGGTGGATAATTTCTAAGTCAACAGACGCCTGCATGATACTGAGTACGGCGGGCCGACGGGGTCGGGTCGATTGTAATAAATATCCCGAAAGTGGAACTTCAGAAGAACCTAGGGATTTTTAACTCTTGAGATGATAAAAAGAAACCTTCCCCGCATAGATACGCATACCTATCAAACGTCTTACGGGGTCTATAAGTCGTCCACACCGACTTGAAGAAGGATATACTCACCATCGAACGATTCCTGCGGATAACCACCAAAATGGATCACTGGCTTGCGGCATTTCTCCTACGAGTCTCGTCTTGAAATTCTTGATCTTTATCCACTTGAGTTTCGAAGACTCCGCGGTGACTTAATCCTTACGCACTTTTTCTTTAGCGCAGGACTCGTGCAGCAATTCTTTACCCCAGTAGTCGATAACAGTCGGAGGGGTCACGACAAGAAGCTCCATAAGCTTCGACCCCGAACCTTCCTTAGGCAACAGTTCTACTCTTACAGGGTTATCAACCACTGGAACGACCTTCCATTAGAGGTTGTTAGCTGCTCTTCTAGGGACCGTTTCAAAGTGTTATTAGATTCTCACTTACTTAAATCATTGTTCGTTCAGTATTTTACTTTTTCCGTTAGATTAATATTTCACTCTGTTATTGGTTCTCTCCGTAACCTCCAAGAACGATGATGCGCAATTGTTTCAATGGTCTCCTTCCAGCTCAACAGAAAACTTTTGGATGTCGAAACCAACAATCTGGCTGGATCCAGTTGACTTGGACCTACAACATCGAACCCGTTAGAGGACCGTTGAAATCACTAAAAATTGCTGAAATCTAACAATTGGCTGATCTATCCATTACTAATCGTATAGAATGTAGTAAAAATTTCACACCTTGCTGTTTTTATATACGGTCTACATTGGCTGTTCCTCTGCGAAAAGAACATTGATTCCTTGAAGTGACTCGATTTGACAGTACTCTTCTTTAGCGTGCGCCTCATCCCCTTGATGCACCCGTCCCGCATAGATCGCAATTGTCTGCAGCGATTAATTTCGATGACTGCGTTTTGAACTGATTATTTATGTTCATACCGTTGTATAAGGCTAGTCCCCCACAAATTTGGGAGCCTGTGCATTGGCTTTCGTTATACGTATTGCCAGAGATTTGTTTATTCTGTGGTCTTTCTCCTATAGTTCTTAGTGTTTTCATTCCCTCCTCATTATAATGTCTTCTGAATCTGAACAGGAAGCACCTACCTTGGAGAACACTGTGCCAAGTAAACTACTCCAGTTTAGCAGTAGAGTCCCTAGGTTGTGGTTCGCATAGCTTGAGGTCAGTTTTGTTTTTGGCCAATCCAGTCACAACACATGTATACTTACGTCGTTTCAAGTTTACCTGAGGTCGAGGCTGCGGAAGTTGCGGACGTAATTTATCAGCGTTTGGCTGAGAACCTATACATTGTCATAAATTTATCCGTTTACTAATACGATGGCAGCTTTCGCCAAGAACAACCTCCGCTAGGTGTTTCCCGGCGTCAAACTGGGAGATCGCACTTCTTCACAGTTGCTTTGACACATGACCCAGTTGTCGAACAAGCAGACTGTCAACGAACCAGTGTTGCGCAAGTTGCACCTTCACACTTTCTCAAGCGAGCTCCGTCATACACTGGCTGTTTTAGAGAAGGACATATCGTTGACCAAACTAGCAAAGTTAACTGACCAGGTGTACCACAACTATGCTCCTCAGCAAGTAGACTGAGTGAAAGAGTCTCGCGGCCGCAACATTCTCCATCAGGAAGTCTCACGTCTGAAGGAGCACATTGCATGATTGTCCCCACAAACTGGTGGCAGATAAATGGTCACCAGTACTGGCGAATTCTTGCTCACAAAGTGGGTCGCGCACAGGACAACTCAACAGGAATGTTTGCCCTCCCTACTGTCGGGCTGAAACCCATTCTGGTAGTTGCATTCAGCCTTGTTCCTTTCGGAATGGTCAAACTCAGACGATGAGCGACCAAGCCAGTCATGCCGAAGGCCGACACTGGCCCGTGCTTATGTCGCCTATTACATGTACCCGACCCTCAGTTTCCTCACTGATACGGGTGCCGAGGTCAGTGTTATTCCACTCATTGATGACGCAACCTCAAACCACTGTCGTACACCCTCAGGCCGCTAACAACACCGTCATACGGACCTGGGGAAAAAACCACTCACCCTCAATCTCGGTTAGCGTCGACAATTCCATTGGACCTTTCACCGTTGCAGATGTACAGCACCCAATTATTGGACGTTGACTTTCTTCACCTTCTTTGGACTCGTGGTGGATGTAAGGAGTCGGAAACTGCAGAATAGCACAACAGCTTGTGCGTACATGGAAAGGTCACATCGATTAACTTCAGTGGGATCACTTTTGGCTTTACCATGCAACAGTTTGCAACTCGGCATCGGCAGTCCCAAGTCTTATCAATCGATCAGGCTCACTGTCGCAAGCAAAACACTATGTTTCCCATCATATTACCACCAAACGTCCACCTACCGTCGCTTGTCCAAGTCAGTAACCACCAAGGAAACCCGAGGCTTCCAAAGCTGAACTCGAGAATCCCATTCGACTCTGCATTATTCAGCCTCAACTTTGCATGTAGTATGTAAAATTTCACCCGGCTGGCGGCGTCCATGTGTTGATTACCGCGCCTTAAACAACGCTGCCGTCCATGACAGGATACCGAATCTTCTGTATTTATGCCTTTTTCCACCCGTCTGCACTGTATGATAACTTCCTGAAAGCTTAATTTGGTTCGGGCACATCATCAGATCTCCGTGGCCCTAGTAGTCAAAACGAAGGCGTTTCTCACCATTTAAACCATACGAGTTCGTTTGCCTTTCAGTGTTTCTGCAAACTGCAGCTCACGCCTTTCAGCATTTCACGCACCAAGTCCTCCGTGGTCTGCACTTTGTGTTTGTCTATATCGACGACATTCTCGTAGCGAGCAAGGACGCACATGAACACATGTCACACCTCCGTGCAGTTTCTGAACGTTTCGATCAGTATGGCATAACCCTAAACCAGATTAATTGTGCACTTTTTGGAGCACCGAATCACAAGTGACGGCATCGGGTATCTACTAGACATTATCCGCCACCACAATCCCAGATAAACTTCTGTCGGTTTTTAAGAATTGTCAGTGGCTAATGTAGATTTGTCCCGTACTGATCGGAGTTGTTGAAACCTGCCACGAATTTGTTAAAGGATGATTTTAGACATTTTGCGTTGTCGCCCCCGGCTGAGGCTGCATTCCTCGCAGCCAAAGACGCGTTGTCACAAGTGACAACCCTGGCACACATGCGTGTAGACGAAGGTTCGGATCTCATTTTACAGACCGATGCATCCCAGTCAGCTGTCGGCGCTGTTCTGCAGCAGATCGTGAATGGTCAAGTCCAGCCGTTATCATTTTTCTCCCGCAAGCTTCAGCAAGCTCAAACGCGCTATAGTACCTTCGGTCGCGAGTTGCTGGCTATCTTTCTCGCCATTAAACACTTTCGCCTTGTACTGAAAACTAGGCGTTCCGCTGAAATCACAGATCACAAGCCAACTTATTTATTCCTTCAACGCCAAGCCCGACCGTTATTCCCCAAGGGAAATTCGACAGTTGGACTACATTTCCCAGTTCACAACAGACATACGATATATCGCGGGAGGTGAAAACAGTCGCTGGCGCCTTATCCCGAGGTACCCCGGGTCGCCTAAACCAAACTGCCACGAACGAATGGAAGGAAGTAGCACGACAACAAGACGACGATATTCAGTCACACTAGTGTCTCACCTGTTCGCGCAAACTTTGAGAGTTGCCTGTAGCCAACTATGAAGGCACAATCATGTGATATAATCATTCCCATCCCCACTTCATTCGTGCCAGTAAACTTCAGACGTTCTGTTTTTAACAGTCTTCACTGCATGTCTCATCCCAGCGTTCGTGCCACCGTCAAGCTGATTTCAGACCGATTTATGTGACAGAACATCGGTAGACACATACGAGAATGGGCAGAACTTGCCTCGATTGTCAACGCAGCAAAGTCCACAGACATACCATCACGACTCCTGGCACATTCGCTAACCCCGACGCACGTTTCAGTCATGTCCATGTTGACATAGTCGGCCCGTTACCGTATTCAAAAGGTCATCGGTATATCTTGACGTGCGTTGACCGTTTCACCAGATGGCCAGTGGCAATACCCCTCCCTAACACGAATACCGAAACAGTTGCGCGAGCGTTCATGGACGGAGTGGATCTCAAACTATGGTGTTCCAACTACTGTAACCACTGATAGAGGCACACAATTTCAATCAGCGCTGTTCGGAGACTTCAACCGGTTACTCGGAGTCAACCATCTCAAAACCAATTCCGGACCATTCCGTGTGACTGAGCAATTACCGAATTCCTTTCGACTGAATGCAACGGATCCCACGATACAATGAGCATTTACAGATATAAGAGTGTACTTGCCGGACTCTATTTAGATCCTCTCATCGCTTCTGAAGTCGATCCGTACTCCTGGTGACTCGCAGTCTACCCAGCCCATGTGTAACGAACAGCCCGTACCTCCTCAGTCCAACCCGAAACCCCCTGTCGATCTTCCTCCGCACTCGCTTAGGCTGAACGGTCAGATGACCAGCGCTTTCCAAAGGGTATTGCGTTTAAAATTTCTCAACTTATTCTCAAGCCCTAAGGAGAAGTTCTATAGGACATTGTGCGCATGTTTATATTTTGCTCTATTTTTATACACAGTTCACATCAGTTGTCTTTGTAAGAAATGAACACCACTTGTTTGAATAGATTCAACCTAACAGTTCATCTCTGGTTTGCGAGCCTCTTCCTCTTGGTGCTCCTGTAATAGCATAAACTGTACCGCCATTTTGTTTTGCCACATATACTGCCTTCCGCCTTCTGTCAGGCCTTCGAACATGCGGGCCGGACGCGTCCGTACACTTGGCTGAGGAATGTGATCAACCAGTTCCGGAGGTAAGCGGTCGATGAATGTAAGATCACTTATGATTGGTGGTTTACCTCAGGACCGTGGGATCCCCTATACATATGAGCAAGGATAAGATGGGAGTGGAAGCTCCTTCGGTATCTGTGTTGTGCCAATACACGTTTCTCGTTGACTTATGGCTTTTTCCGTTTATGAGGTTGATTTTATTGTGCATCGATTGCTAACGTGGGACACTGTATGTGTTTTCATCTGTGACGGACTTATTGATATGCTACACCCCTGTTCCGCCAAGATCGGGACTGCCTACAGCGAGCCACCCAGCGACTGCGTTATGAACTGCCTGTTAACGTTAATAACTTTGTATAGAGCTGAGGTAACATACAAGCCGGCCGCTTCTATTCTGATTGTCCGTTACACTTGTGCACCAAATTTAGGGCGACGTAGAGACACTGGAAGACAGCATGAGGCAAAGGCCTAGTAAGAAATGTACACGACTTTAACAAACGAAGGCAAAAACGGCACCAGCAACTCAACAGCACGAGATGGAAAATATCTGTGGGTAGTGACATCTATCGCCAAACAGCGATGAAATGAGACATCCGCGATTATCTGGCGATTTACGGTGGTACCGCTGGAGCATTTGGAAATCGTAGACTTCCGTGACAGAAATGATCACGAGCCATGAAATATTTGTTTCAACTGACCGTTGATTATTTTTTCCTCCATTTAGTGGCGAGATCGAAAATATGGATGGTTGGTGTTGTGACGGTGTACATGCGTTTTCCTTCGAGGTGGATTTTCATGTTTAATTAATTGTTAATCGTCCCATGTTGAACAATGATGCATTTAATTTATATATACTTTACAGAAAGTTGATTTCACGCCAAATCCTATTTTAGACGACGAATTATTTACAGGGTTTTAAAGATGTACCCTAGGACCGGGAATTTTCGAGCTGCAACGAATTTTTAAGTTGTTTATACAAATACGTGACAGATCACAGTGTTTTGTACCTGCTTGGTTCAAGCAAAATATCAAGCAGAGGACGCCGAAATTATGATGAAGTGAGTATGTGTAATACTGGGGGTACGTGATAGACGGCAGACCAGTGTACCGAATATAAGCGACGTGAGAGCGAAAGCCGTGGGTTACGACGTGTTTAGTGAGTTGAGTTCACATACTTCCCCATTGCACAGTTCTCGTGCTGCCTATCAAGCCTCAACGTCGTTAGGTGAAAAACCAGGTTGGTTGTCAGCTCTTTTTACATTGGCGCACAACCATAACACAAGTGACTATTTGTGCGATGCGCATCCAACGAAACTTCGGCTCACTCTGAGTGGAAGTAAACGACACCAGTTATCCGTTGCGAGTAACATCACTCCAGTTGCTGAGTTGAAGCCGTATGCTGCGGGAGTTTATGGTAAGTATCTGACGGCCAGGGATATATGTGCATGGCTACTTGTGATAACCCGGAAGAGTGAGTGAACACCTTCAACCACTTCTGGTGAGGGTTCAACCGAGGTTTTGGACTATTCAGACGAACAGACCTGGGGTTTATGAACGACCTCATGTGCAACTGACTTTATATAAAGCCCACTTGGGATATCCACGCCCAATGGAGAATCGAACAGACAACCGTCTGGAAAATGCAAATGGGCGAGTCAAGAAGCGCACTCACCCACGAGATCACTTAGCCACGGCCATCAGTGAAATTTGGTCCCACAGCGAGTGGCTAATGCGGGAGTTTGAGATGCAGTGCACCTACGGTTGTGATCGCCGTGAGGTGGTTAGCGTGGACGTGTACGTGAAAAATATACTGTCTCGGCTAACAACGTTCGCCAGTCAACTTGTGCTGAAGCATCTCAATGGGCGCACTCCTTCTACTGCACTGTAAACGACTGCACGAGTTGAAGGTGTTCGCAACATGGGGGTGCAAAATACACGGTGTACAACAGTGATGGTATGTGTGGGTGCAATTGCTATAGATCCATGGGTTACCATGCATTGAACTGCTGTCCATCTTCCGAAAGTACATCTATCCGTACGGTAGGTTGGTTTTAACTAAGATCGCATTTGTTCTAGGCCGCTTCTTAATCCATCGTCGGTGGATTGCTGAATATAATTTGCCTAAGAGCGGCATCTTTCGCCAAGAGGTAACTGTCGCCGGCACCTATCCATTTCAACCGGATTACAAAATGCTGCACCAGGGGTTGGCCAAGCTGCAGGATGTAAATCCCAGGACAGGAAGCAGCATTTTCAATGCTTTCATGCACCAGTCCACTGAGAGAGCTAAGGCGGCCTTACCGCGGAGGGCTTTCCCCTTGTTCCTTCTTGCGATACAAAACAGCCAAGATGGGAATAAAAGTGTTCACATGGGGGTGCCCTGTGGATATTGTGGTGATCCCGTTAACAAGAATGGTTATCGATGCGATAGCGACCAGCTAATCCTCCATTCCAAATGTGCGAATAATATTGACCCATCGCACTGCCTTTTCTGAACCGGGCAGTTGCAACACCTAACCAGGCACGCTATGACTCATTAACTATACGGTTTTAATTGCATCCATCTCAAAAGATGTGCTACCTACGACGTTGAGACCTTAAAACATATCTTGTCCAGCACCATTGATTACGAAAGACTCGGTTACGTCTGATGATGAGTTTCGTGTTGTTTATCCACGCAAGCGAGTCCACAGTTAAGTATTGCCAAATGATGCCACGGACGTCACTGGTAACGGTGAGTAAGACTACATCTTCGTTGTCACGTAACGCTTACCTATAGACCTGCGAACACAGTAAGGAGAGGACTTCCACTGAGACAGAACCGAAAGCATGGAGGCTGCGGTAAACCGCTTGGAATATCAGAGATGATGGTGTACATTCTGTTAAATGCATTCCAAAACTTCCATTTTATTTTCACCTTACTTCGTGGCGTTGCGACTGTAGGGTGCACGCAGGATGACTGTCGGGCGTGGACATCAGTACGTCGAATCAAAAGGCTACCCAGGAAAGCCTGCTTCACTGGTAATCGGTGTTCTAAACATGAAGTATAAACCGGATGAACAGTGTACTTTTGAGCGGCGCTGAATTATCATTACCATCAGGTCACACTGATGATCCTTGGTCCGGCAAACGTAGAGCTCCTGGGATAGTATTCTGGAACCTTAAATGGGGAATAAGGGCAAGCGAAAAACTGAGAAACTTTCTGAACACCATCAGTGTGGCCTGCAGCTGGCGAAAACAGACCAACAATCGTCAGAATCATGAGTATCCATGATACGAAGATTGAACTGTTGTAGCTGAAATGGTACAAGTGAGAATCAATGTTATCGTCGGAGAAATAACGGTATCAAAGGGTCACTAACCGCCAGATAAGTGAGAACCGAACTGCGTACAAGTGACAAGTCACACCAAAACTCAGTCAGAAAGCGATAATGATAGGCATGGGACATATTACCTACGTTTACACTGTCTCATATGGACCGTAGATAGAAACAACCACGTGATAACGTCAGGTGCAATCGCTTTTCGGAATGACATTTCGTCGACCGTTTTTACCTTGAACTATAGGCATGGAAAGAGATTGATCATATAATTCAGATAGTTGATAATATTTAGTGTGAAATGCAATGTAAACGCAATGCGTTCGGAAAATACAAATTCATCTATATATCCGAAACCACGCGATTTAAGCGTTTATGTGAGACGAAGTGTGTATTCCACCATGAAAATTCCAACAGAAGCATTTTCAGAACGCGAAATCGACTACGAAGGCCAACATGATGACTTTATCTAAAAAAGGCAGAACATTTCCCTCAACAAAAGTGCTAACATGAACAATTTTTGGATGAAGCGTATTTTTTCATTGTAACGCAGCTATTATACGCAAAATAATCTGTATATTTGTCCTGAAACATGCATTTTAAGATTTCAAAAGTTTTGAAACCTGTTTTCGCGCCCAAATGGCCGTTTCCAACTTTTTCGGCCTTGAAACACCATACTGAAAAACTACACAACTGCCTCCTCTTTCAACTAAACTTCGAAGTTCTGCTATCTGCTCAACGTATTGCAATGCGCTTGCAATCGAAGATTGAAGGTCTCTAGGAAGCCACTCAATAGCTGTAACGGACAAGACACAACGAGGAGTGGCGGAAATGCATGGAAATGCATGCAACATACTCAACCCACAGAGTGTCAGAAGAATGCGAGCTTTGACGAGCACGTGTACTGCGCAATGGATCACGAAGACAATTCCGTACAAAAACCATCGGAGCAATACAAAAAAACGCGTTAATAACGTCAAGGATGTTCTCATCGAGCGTTCATCTTCTGTTGGGGGTGTCGTCATCTGTGAAAGTAAGAAAGAGGGATAAAAATATACAGCGCTCATTTTAAAACGTTCGACACAGTTTCTGGTTTCGCTCACAACTTACGGCGATTCGACGGCGTCCCTGAAAGAAATCTTTCGTACATTGAAACGAAATTATTCCCTACAGCAAAGCAGGCATATTCCATGATTATTATAACATTTCGCCAACTGTCATTCAGGAGGTGCTACAAGCACACTTATTAGCGATCTACTGATTTCAGTATTTACTTCCTGCTTATAATTTTCAGCGCAACACGCTTTTTTTTGCACATCTGTAAAATACATGGTGACCGTTTCTAATCTGATTGTCCTTTTCGGTTGCGTACCAACTTCAGGGCGACACGCAGACACCGGAAGACAGCGTTCTTCCGAAGTGGAGGTTCCAACAACAATCCTGTAAAAGGAAACAACACAACAAGCATGAGCCAAAGGCCCAGTAAGCCATGCACACGACTTACACAAACGAAAACTAAAACGGCGTCAACAACACAGCAGCACGCCCTGTTACGCAATTCAAATTCAACCCATGCGCGCTTGCTGCTTTTGACTGCACGTTACACAAATCAACTTCAACCCAAGCCTTCTTGCTGATTTCGGCGTCGGGTTGCACTAACCCTCTAAATGCTTGACCTTGGCGCGGGTTCCAATTTCTCCGGCATGCGGTAAGTTTTTGAGATTTTGAGGATTAAAAGACAAGTGTTGGGACTAGGTTGCGGTCAATTGCAGTTTGAACTAGGTTTTCTCGCATTTTTCAATTATTTAAAAATAAGCGTTCTCAGGTTGCGATTAGATTGCCACCTTGGTACTTTCGTGTTTTTTAGGCCGTAGGATTACGGTACATGATCGTAAAAATTCCTTAGTGGAAAGCATAGGGACGCTGTGTGTGCCGAAATGGACCATGTAGGCCAATCAGAAGCGCTGAAATCTCCGAAACACACGGGATGACAGAACTCTATAGGAAAACCCGAACGAACGGTGTGACCGACATTGCACAATCTCTGCTCTCAAATGCACCATGTAGACCAATCACGGAAGGAGAAAGTCGAGAGAATCACACACTGACAAAGGTGTGTGTCAACATTGAACACCACATCAAACGACGGCGAGATAGTTGAAATTGAAATGAAAATTAATTTTCGATCATCTCGAAGAATCGGAATGACAACCAAATGTTAAGATTGACAGAAAATGCAAATATTAGTTTATGCGAAAATCAGCGACCGACTATTGAAGTGAATAGGAACGAATTGGAACATAGACTGAACAAGTGAACTTGGTTGAATTGCGTCTATGCGGTTTATGGTTGCAAACGATGCAAACACTAGTGATCGACTATTGAAGTGAATAGGAACGAATTGGAACATAGACTGAACAAGTGAATATTTCTTCTCTCATGTTTACACATATGATTTCAATCTTCTCCCGAGCATTTTCTGCTTTACAGTCCTTGTTCTCCTCGGCATTTCTTTTTTTCACTTGGAGGTGGAAAGGAGGAAAGCGTACAACTGGTAGGCGTACAACTGGTAGGCGTGCATGTGCAAAATGATTTTGTACAAGTGATTCACCAGAGCCCCGTTAGCCCGGCATCTAAACCGGTTACACCACCGCACCACGATGAGGAGGGGTTGGTTTTTACGGTGGATCTGAAATTGAAATTCATTAGCGAACTTTATTCAAAACGTACCTCATGGTTTCATTCCCCTATTGCTCTCCCCAGTCGTAGTGTTTCTTCGACGAACTTAAGTACACTTACCTGCTGACGCTAGCTTCAAAGTATTGCTGGCATCGCGTGCAATACAGTCCTTGAAGACGCAATCCCAGTGATACCACTGGGGGCAGAATTGACATTTGATCCAGTTGTCAATACTTTGATCCTCGGCAGGTGACTCCGTTCTGTCCACATTCACCACAAATGTCCGAGCTCAGTTCCGCCGTTGACACCGCTACTGCCACTGAACTCGGACCTGCTTGCGGTTCACTTGCTGTCGCCGGTAGTGCTGGAATTGTCCTCCGACGTTTCGGCGCAGGAGGGCATTGAAATAAGTGGACCGTTCCGAAGTCCACTGCGGATTGCGCGGCCGGTGCCGGGGTGGAAGCTGTTGGTTCCGGTGAATTGGGTTCGACAATTCCGTCGTCAGGCTGACTCTCCGGGAGATCCAAAGTAATCACGGAGGTATCGTTCGTACTTCCATGTTCAATTGGAATGAAGTAAGGCGGCAGTCTACTGCCTTGTCCAACGAGGGATTACAGGAAAGTCTTCCAGATGACCGCCGAACGACCGGTATACATGCAATGAGTGCATGCACGGCAGAAGATACTCTACTGCGAAGGGACAGTCGCAATTCCAATTCAACGGATTAACATTGTACGTGTGAGTGTAGTCCCTCACAGCAATGGCCGTCGCGGAAACAGCGAAAGTCAGGTGGGTTTCGTCTGCTAAGTAGTCTGACATTAACCGCACCGCCTTCGGAACCAGTCGACTACTCAACCCGATATAATCTTCACGATTATTTATCAACGGGTATGAGCGGCACGTTGAGACAAGTAGTGCCTGACGGTCGTTGATGATGTGGTCGAAGATGGCCGTTGTGTGCCCGATTGTCTGCCATATGCGGATCTGCGCGTTCAAGTTGTGCCGCTTGGTTGATCGATGCGTGGCTTCCACGAAGTTGTTGTCCCGTCGGCCAAACGTGGAGACCATCAGGCTGCGGCAGTTTGTCCACTTCTGTGATCTGCTGATGAGCCTGGTCATCAGTTAGTCATTGTAGAACGAAGCATCTGTTGTTCGCATAATAACCAATGCTGCAGCATACCTCCAACGGTTACGTGTCAGTGTGGCAATCAGGAACCATTTGTGAAGAGTCCA
>LOND01003488.1:9300-19418 GCA_014220965.1 Paragonimus kellicotti | reverse complement strand
TTCTTTTTCAAGGGGCATGTCTGTTCTTTTGTTTTTCTTTCATAGTTTCATAGGTTGTTACAGGAGAGGAAAGGTTTTCACTTGTATGTTCTTCTCACTATGTTGGTCGGGAAAGAATGCGTTCTTGTCTTGTAAATAAAAAAAAACTGGATAGAAATGAATGAGGGCACTCCAATCAAGCTACTGGTATGTACTTATGTCAATAATGAACACCGAAACAACGTTTTGTCGAGTATGTACATTTATTGACCTATGGGACAAGAGTAGGGGGCAGTCAGGAAACTTGTGGTGTATCTTTCGCATGTACTGACCGAGTAAAACAACGATACCAATTCAACCATGATCACAAATTTGGGCAGTGTCACCGTGGTAACAGTCAGCGAAAGTTTGATGGTGAGTGTGCATGACTGCATTTGGGAATATTACTCTGCAAGTTATTTTCTATTTGCCACTGATCTAGACAGCTCGAATAGCTCTGTAAGGTTAACACATCTTCCCAGTACTCTGGAGGTTGGCAGAGTTTACACTGAATAAGATCTGTGATCATACGAATCTAGATAGTTCAGGAACAACAAGACTACATAACAGGAGGCGTAAGATAAATCCTTCCTCATGCCTTCTTCGTTTGTTCCCTTCTTGTCTATACACTTCACTTACCAGTCGCTGTGCTACTTGGTGAATCGTTGTCAGGATCGTTAGCAGCTCAGGCCATAATATTGCAAGACATGACTGAAATTTGGAAATAATAATGACGATGATGATAACAATCAACCGTTGGGGCTGTTGAAACTCTTGTAAACCAAAACAAGACGATAAGTATCTGATCATTGTGATATGAAAGACATGAAACGTGAGAACGAAGACAGACTATGAAGCATCACTGAAAGAAGTGGTCGTTACCTACGACCGTTTAGTAACTACAAATTTAAATATCAAAGAGAACACACTATCAAAAGCTTTCCCAGAGTCTATCACTGTTATATCATAGATTCAAAAATTCGCTTGTTTAGTGACCCAGATAATTTGCTTCAAACTGGTTAACGGCTTACCACCTCATTTTTTTATCATCTAGCTGACACGATGCGATTACTTTCGTCAGACATTTCGCGTTCGTGACCCTGCTTCCCCACCCCAGGTCATCATCATCATCATCATAGACAGCAATACATCGGTGGTTCACACTGATGCTTGACTGCCACACAACCACGAAGAACAAAGAAAAAGAAAAAAACTTATATAGGAAGAAAGAAGAAAATAGAGGAGGGGAGGGGAAGTGGACCTAACTACTAAAAATAGCTACGTCTATATTCAAACATACATCAAGGCGCCTACACCTTGCAAACAAACAACCGAGCTGTAAGTGAAAGTAAGGCGTCATCAGCGAGACAGCTTCCTTACGGCTTTCACTGCCCCGCATCATTAAGTGCACTCACTTCACAGACAACTCGGCCAAACAACGACAGCATTCACGCCACTGAGCTCGATTAGCCGCCATCTCACCTAATGTCTCAAGCCACCGACTCTGTGAGTCGCGAGGGCCCCAGCCCGGGAGACGAACCCGACCTACAGTAGCCAACCCCTTCGTGAACGATTTCATTTGTCTACGCCAGGTCATCATCTGTCCACCTCGCACCTTGCGCCAGTCAGCCGCAGCGTCCGGCAAACAGTGGCTCGGTGTGGCAAACGACTATCTGGCATCCTTAGTACATGACCCAACCATCTAAGTCTGTGCAAATGTAGCGACTGAACAAGAGAACTCGTTTGACAATCAGTGCCAAACACCCGCTTCCTAACCTCCTCGTTGGTGCCACCCGATACGAGCGATTGAACGCAGACATCGGTGGTCAAATACCTGGAGACGGTTCACGTCCTCTACCGCCGGTCCACGGCCCTCTACCCTGAGTGGCCAGGTTTCGCTGCCGTAAAGTAATACAGCCCTCACTGTTGTTTGATATACACGACCCTTAAGCTTTAGAGAAATACCTCTCTGTCGCCATAGGTGTCTTAGATTAGCGAACACCGCCCTAGCCTTGGAAATACGCGCTTCTATTTCATTCCCTACACCTCCGACGCCGCTGATGCAGCTTCCCAGGTATACAAACCGGTCACAACCTCCATGACTTCATTATCTAACATTAAATCTACGTGATCACAACAATCTTGCAGAAGCACTTTGCATTTTGAGGCTGCAAAGCGCATTCCGAAGTACTTAGCAGAACGCGAAATAGCGTCCAGTGTTGTTTGTGCCGCTTGAAAGTTGTCAAACAACAATACCTTATCGTCAGCATAATCAAGATCAGTCAGTCTTTCACCAGGTAGGAGGTCCACGCCGGCATCATTTGAGTGCCGCAGACAGTCCTCCATTATTTCGTCTATGACGAAATTGAACAAAAATGGCGAAAGGGGACAGCCTTGACGTACGCCGCTCCTGGTGCTGAAACTGTCAGATACTTCGCCGTAAACCCTAACCTGAGCTGAAGTATGGGAATAAAGCGCCGACAGTATGTTCACATACTTAGTCGGTACACCCCTACGTCTAAGCGACTCTAAAAGTGTAGATCGGTCCACGAATCAAACGCACCTTTATAGTCGAGGAATATGGCGATTGTTGGCCGGCGGTACACATGACGCTGCTCCAGAATTTGACGAAGGGTAAAAATGTGATCTATACAACCCCGCCCAGGGCGAAACCCTGCCTGTTCTTCCCTAATGTTTACTTCCCGAACTGCAGTGAGTCGACGAAGTATAATTGATGCTAGAACCCTTGAAATGACTGGGGTCAAACTAATCCCTCTATGGTTTTCGCAAGAGCCCCGGGCTCCTTTCTTAAATATGGGAACTATTATCGAGTGACCCCAGCACGGAGGGATGGTCTCCGTAGTCCAGACAACGTAGTCCAGACAACAACTGGGTCAATGCCTCTCCACCTTCTTTGAAAAGTGCCGGCACGAGATCATCTGGGCCAGCAGCCCTATTACGATTGAGAGCCGAAAGGCAATTGCGAACCTCAGTCTCAGTGGGTGGTTCCAAATCTACCGACCAGGGTGCTACATCACAAGTTTGTGGCGGCAACGCAATAGAAGCAGCAGGCCAACTAAATTGACCCTCAAAGTGTTCTGCCCAACGCTCTAACCTTCTGGACTTATTACAGACTAGTGTACCATCTACCTCGCTGATAGCTTCACTGACCGACGGTCGCCTGGGACCGGTGGCACGGATCAGCTTAAACAGTTTACCGATGTTCCCTGAGGCAAATGCGGTTTCCATTTCCTTAACTTTTTCCACTAACCAAGCCTCACGATCAGCCTTTAGACTACGTTTCAGTTTCCTACGGATATCTCTTCTAGACTTGTGTGAACTCCCAGGAGGAACCCTCCGTCTGGCTTCCAACAACTCCAGGGATTTCTCTGAAATCCAATGTTTGCTTACCCCAGGTACCCCTTTACCGCATGCTACAGTACCTGCTTTCTGAATGGCCTGTGAGATTTGAGTCCAGCAGCTATTAGGGTCTTCGGAGTGAGTACCACTAAGGCAGCTTTCTAAGCTGGTTTGGTAATTATGTCTAACCGATGGTAAAGCCAGTTTCTCAACAGCTAACCGTTGCTGGGTGTTGTTCCAAGTCTACACTGAGCTGTCATGCTGAGTTAGACAGAAGCTAGATTAGTCAGTAGATTATAGACGTGGCAGTACACATTTTTTGAACGGACCACTGGTTGAACTAACTGTTCACAAGAAAGTAATGACAAATGCCTGTGTGAACTGTCCGGTTGAGTATACATATTTTTTCATGGCACTTCTAAATTTATTCTGATATAAACGTCCTTCAGGATCTTATTCATACCTGTTATATACACCACGGAATATTGACAAACGGAACAATTTACGCAGACGTGTGTTTTAATCTTAACAGTTTTTAAAAAGGTATAGGAAACATAGCGTATTGTTAGTTGAAAGTTGAAATCTAGAACATGCCCAGGAAGTGACATTCATCTACAAGCAATTTTAAGGTCGTATGCTGAGATGAGTTTATGGTATTTGTTACCAGGTGTTTGTTTCATGTTATATATATATATTTATATATATATATATATTTGTGGTGTAGTGAGCCTGTTAGTGAAATATCGAAAATAAGCTTGCTTGCTATCCCAAAGTCCTCATGTCTACGGTTGTCTTGGTATCGTTTAGAAAATTGTTCAAGTTTCGTCAGTGAACAGAAGCTGACCAAAACCTATTGTTCAGTTCTAGGGTTTCACTGTTTCACACTATTGTTGTCGAAGTTGATTTGACTCTGAAACTGATGTTGATACATTGTAAAACATTTTTCGCTTAACCAATTTACCTATTGACCGACTTAGATAATACGTAATTAACTTTAAGCGAGAAGCTCTTACAAACATAAGGACACAAGGAACTTGAAATGATTGTCGTTCTATCCAGAATAATTTACACCGGTATATCGAACAGTATTCATCCTGTCTTTCACGAGTTTCGCCAGTTAATCGTTCTCTAAACATGTCAACTAGTCTGGCAGGTAACGTTTCATAGGCTCCTATATTTGTGCAAATGCGAGAAATAGCAGATGCACATGATTTGTCGCCTGAGCTGATCAGCAAGTAAACATGTGTTAGGCGGTTGACAGATGTAAAGAAAAATTTCTACAATGTGAACAATGAGAAGTGAATGAGAAGAACAATACAGACATGCAACATGTCAACCCCTAGCATTGAAGTACACAGAAGTAGCATACCAATATCTCCGACAACCCACAACAAGCAGACAGACAGACAGACAACAACAACAACAACAACGAAAAAAACAAAAACTCGTCACTGGATACACATACGATGACACGCGTACACTTGTAAGCTGGTGGCTAAGAGAACTGAGACGTCAGTTGACTCTCCACTAACCAATATACCCTAAAATTTTTTGCTTCTATGCTTAATATGAACACTAGACGCCAGTGTTGTGGTGTTAAAGTCGATGAGAACAGAGCTACCGGATGTCTGAACAGATCCAACATGACTGTCAACACATCTCTGGCGAACTCCACATCACTTTCGCAACTGACCAATCATGGAGCGGAAAACTTCATGTAAATGGAATGAAGGAACATTGGTTTATTCTGCTTCTAAAATATCTTTTGGTTGATTCGGATACCAAATCTGCAGTTGTCTGTACGTTAAGTTCAATTGCTCAACAGTGCACCTTGTCTAACTTATCAGAAGCTGATGCATACGCTCTTAGACACACAACAGTTACATACGCGATTGAATTTTGCAGAATACCATATAAATTAGAGTGATCCTAGTAAAAATTCTTATTTTTTATGATGTTGGTAGTTTTGTTGGCGGGGCGCACAAGTGGAGCAGCAATATTTCATTCCCCTCAATATGTGGGACAGCTTGTTGATGGTTTGGGAATGGTCTTTTCCTGTAGGAATTCAGCTGTTACTAGTACTAGATAGGGTGCACGCTTAAGATTTTTACATCGTTTTCAGCACACTTGGGGGGACGTTTCGACTTGCACATGCACAATGAAAACGTTATCTTCCTGCGGTATATTGAGTCGGTACGTGTGCCACATCTGCTCTCATCTTAGCTTTTAAATAAACATGTTGAATACTTACAGGACGAAATCTCCTGACGTGAACTTTATACGGAACATATGCGGCGACACAACAAGAAGGTTCTATCACAGTGGACTGCGTTTTCGTCATAAGGTAGAGCGCGCTGTCACAAGAATTATGAATCATTAGAAGTGTAAAAATGTTCAGCCAGTGATATGTAAACCAGGTACATTTCTTTTTTGAAGGGAAATGGAAGGCGTGTACTTCATCACCCAGAATATTACCCTCCAACTAGACCCTAGATGTATTTCGCACTCGCTTTTACATTTCGTGATTACTGCTAGTTCAATTTTCGTACTTAAACGAATATTTTTATTAAACGTATTTTTACCTTGTCACGCATTTCTACAAAAATGGAATCTTTTAATTTGGAAACTGTCCGGGATAATTCAAGAAGTCGATTTACCTCGTAACTACTTCACTAGCCGTATCCCACTGCAGAAGTCCTTGAAGTCTGGAAAAGAAAAAAATCTCTGATGGTACAACAAGTACTCCTGGCAGCTGTTTATGGTGACCCCGATATTATGCACATCACATCAAAAATGGTCATTTGCAGGGTGTCACATTGGGATCTCGTCGATTGGTTGTATGTCCACAGTTGCTGGCGATTAATCTGAAAGTAGCAGGGGGATGATGGGCAAAACTGTTGGTGCGCTATTGGAAAACAGAGAATGCTTCACTGACCAGAATAGCACGGATTGTTACAAGACCTCTCAGGAGGTTCTTGTGTCTGGTGATCTCGAATCAACCGTGTTCGATGGACTCTAGGTTTTGTACCCTTGGATGTTTGCTGGTCACGTTGCCCCTTAGGTTGGGGCTAGTGCTAACTAACTAACATATATTCCCGGGAAGAGTTTGATTACAGTCATTTAGTTGCTTATAGAAGTAATCAGTTTGCCGCATGTGACTGGTGTTTTAATCGAACTGGAACATCCCTCAGGTTGTGGTCAATATGATCTTACTCAGTTCTCGGTGAATGCAATAATACATACCGCTAACGAACAAGAGTGAATCAAAGCAAAACTGAAGTCAGACACTACATTTCAAAATAGGTCTTTTGGTCCACTCATTCGTTATCACTTTTTAACATTGGTAAACTTAAAACCGTATCCATAGTTAATAACTCATAAAAAATTATCCGCTGGACACTTTTATACCGGCTTCGACGGCGGAAGGCCAAATTTAAAGCAGTTTTTGATTTTCATTGTTACCTACTAAAAAATGGTCACTTTCCGGTCAGTTTGATTTTGCCTCTACCTCTTCAAGTAGAGATTCGTTTGATAGCCAGATTTCTAGATGACTGTCAGTTTCCTTACGACAACAATGAGTATCTATATCTACTGCTATCCGTTAAATACCAAAATGTTATATCGAATTAGTGTGACATAACCACTTCATAGGAATGACTTGTTCTGCAGCTCTTTTCTAGTCTAATTTGCATTACATTTAGAAACTGGAAAGATGAGATCAGATCACATAACACGATAACAAACGGAGGCATGTGTTTTGGCTATGCACTAGTATACTACGCATACATTCACCAATTTACAGTAGTTATGAGAATATTCATCCAGCCACTACCACTGTCAAGAACGCATGGCTTTTTTTTGTAGACTCCAATTCATTCGTCCACATCGGATGCAAGAACCACCCAACCCATTCAGTACGTTCATTGTACTAAAGGAAGTGTACCAGTAAGTTGATTTTCGTAAAAATGGAATCAATAAATTAATTGTACTTCACACATATTTTATGATATATGCTCTCTTTTCACGACAGAGCAACACATGGATGAAAACTGCGAAGTAGAAAACCACTACATGTGAAAATTTTTGGCTATGGAAGCCTTTTGAAGAATCATGTTGCTATAGACTGCTTCACGAGTCTGAACTCTGATGGACTTATGCACATCATTCTATTCTCTTAATGTTTACTTGTTGTCTGAAATATGACGCATTATAAAACTTCCTCATTTCTATTAAAATATGCTGCCTTAATTGATACACTGAATGATATAGACCACGCGTACAATAAACTGAAACTGCAACTGTTGCGGGAGCATAAAGCGCATTGTTGATTTACCCTAGGTTGACTTAACCTGTTTAACTGTCATGAAGCGTAAGGGTATATTTCACACCTTTCGTTCTGCAGATTTCGTGTTGTATTTGTTCGTCGTTTCGTCCTACGTCAAAATCAGTCCGGTTTTAAGTTCACTATCAGCCACACTCGGTAGCCTATCGATGGCTACCTGTCTGTTATCAGTGGTCTTGCGGATCTTGTGAGTATACCCAAAGGAAGGTACATCTTTTCTTTGCGTCTGTTTGAAGGTCTATATTCCTTGATTGAGGAAGTTGGCAAGTGTGTATTGGATATGTGGGAGATAAAGCGACGTAAAACGATTATTGAAAAACATACCCATAAAATCGTTGTGGAAAATAGTCGTTGGCTGATTGTTAACACGGTACTTCTGTTGTTGCTACAGTTACACTCACCTCAGTCAAGACAGCCGAATGTTTTAGACGTCTTACATGGGCCTCTCCTACACTCGCCCCAAACAGTAGGCTACGCTGGAACTCACTGGCGTTCAAGAAGTGAGCGGTATGTGACATCGAAACCTCTTAGGAATAGTTGCGGTATCAAAACTCCCATTCACGCCGATATTCATGCTATAGTGTGAATGTCAGCACGTCTATAGCCATCACAAGATGGTTATGGGTGACCGTTTTCAACTTCCGCATAATTTGTCGCTTTTGGTTGTGAGTTAGGACAATTGTGCTGTGTTCACTTGTCCTCGTATTTGTTGTCATAACAATGTCGTGGTTGTTCAGCTGAAGGAAGAGTGCAAATTTTCATTTTTATATACGTCAGTTCTGTGAGTAAATTTAGGTTTCAAATGTCACTATAATTACAACATTTATTGTTCCGTAAGTGAAACGAAGACAAGTCACGTCGATACGCGTTGGATGTCGATATTCTTGCGTGTGGCGCAGTAGTCAATGTGAGTCCAGAATGATTCAGTTACTTGGGAAATTGATATAAAATCTGAAAGTATCTACAGAATCGGGGAACTTTCTTAGTAAGCGGCCGAATACTGATAAGGATTCAGATTGCTTAAGACAACTGGTTTCTGTGATAAATAATTTTGACAGAACGCGATGCATGCGTCGTTTTTCGGATCACCAGTCTGAACATACGCGCACTTATTGTGTACCATAGACACAGCGGGAGACGGATAAGGTCATGACAACTATGCGTACACAGATGGGCGCTTATCACCAGTTCTCGTTTGGTTGCATCACGCTGAGCTTCTGAGGCAGCTGAAACGTCAACGCGGACTGTTAATGTTGACGGATTGATGTTCTAGATTGATAACATTGTAAGATGCTTCTCATTTTGACATGGATTAAGACACGGAGTGTGTCGATAACGTCCACCTTGTGACTTGTCAGAACGGTCGTTCGGGTTCTCAACCATTTCGGTATTTGTTCAGTGATCCGAAAACCTTGACGTTGGCTGACCCACTGTTCATAGTGTTCACAGCAATTGCGAGGAAAATAACAATTTACATGGGGAGTGACACGATTACTATGGTTTCTCATACTGACTGATACTAGTTGATTGAGTCCACGAAGTGATCGCGTCTATTTTAGGTTGCTCTCATTTAACTACCATTATTGTTTGATAGCATGCTCCTCAAATGGTTCATTCGCGCTCTTATTATAACGCATCAATAAAACAGGGTAACTTCTGGATGGAGGCGGGAACTTTAACCCCCGTACTTCTGAAGCAAACGTGTCAACGTTGAGTTTGACAATCACGCACCGAATCGCTTAATTTCAACGAACGAGACGTTGCGCTAAGGAAGACTAACTAACCGGGGCATATTTCCAATCGACTAGTTCATTTCGAAGTGAAGTAGCCGAATCTGGTCAGATTATGGTAATTATCGTTTAAAACACTGAGTTCCCTTAATCCATTTAGTCAAAACAGAGAGAAGACATATATCGCGAGATGTTAACATTTCGATTTACTCTCATCAGTCGCCAACGTAAAACCAGCAAATTTTATACAAACTGCGTATAGCAACAACAATTGAACGAACCAACCACATAGTTCTGACCTTTCACGCGCTAATAGTGCAATCAATTCCACGGCAAGGAGATTGATTGCGTCAGCGCCTTCTGTGCACACAAAACTGGCCGATGTTGTTTGATTAGCAATGCCTCGCTAATCGCTAACAGTTTCGGGTTGCGATTATGTAACAATATCTTGAACGATTCGACAGGGTCAACTAGGTGACCGGTTGCTAAGATATGTTTGGCGATCGATGAGGCCGGGGTCTTCGAGCTTGTTACAGACAGCAGGTCGTTTTTGAGATCGCAGTTGATAACCACTTAGGAATGTGCTCCGCCATACGCTGATGCAAGCGCCGATCTGTCCTGCCTATGTAGACGTCATTGCAACTGCAATTGAACACACGGTATTAGTC
>LOND01003487.1:17875-34312 GCA_014220965.1 Paragonimus kellicotti | reverse complement strand
AGTGATTTCAGCGCCAGACTTAAAATTAAACGATCCGAGGTTCGATCTCGATTTTCACGGTTGTTCCCATGTAGGTTTGTAGGATCTGACAGTATTCAGCTCACATTTGACAATGTATGCCACATGGCATGCACCCTTCATAGTGTAATAGCTGGAAAGGTGGCTTGAAAACTCTCGTGACAACCGGGCTGTGATTAGTAATCAGTTGGTAATTGACGATTAATCACTGAGCTACCACAAACCTGCTCCTCTAGCTGGATTCACGGTGTCTCTAGTTGGATGTTTCAAAAGAAATAGTAGGTAACTGTCGGAAAAGTCCCCATAGAATCGTACGTGAAGATGTGACGAACAATTGCTTTCGGTAATTCTTTCTTAAGCCAATACAATTACCTAAAGCCTCGTCAAAACGTATCGTGAGACAAACTGCGAAAACCAAGAAGTGACTGTTCACGAGAGGTGATACCTCAAACGGTCATGCGAAAACATACACTCTCCGTATTTGAGTTTAACTGGCCTCCATTTTGATCATACTATATCCGTTACCTTCAGATTGACGGCTTGCTGGTTGCGTTATTCGCATTCCTTTCGTTCGAATGTATTGATCAAATCGGCACTGTTTGCCAAATTCTGGAGCAGGGTCACGTGTTTCGCCAGAGGCGGCGTACGTCGAGGCTGTCCACTTTCACCATTTTTGTTTGGTTCTGTCATAGATGAAATAATGGAGGACTGTCTGCGGCACTCACAAGATGCCGGCGTGGACCTCCTACCTGGTGGAAGACTGACTGATCTTGATTATGCTGACGACAGAGTTGTTGTTTGACAACTTTCAAGCAGCACAAACAACACTGGACGCTATTTCGCGTTCTGCTAAATACTTCGGAATGCGCTTTGCAGCCTCAAAATGCAAAGTGCTTCTGCAAGATTGTTGTGATTACGTAGATTTAATGTTAGATAATGAAGTCATGGAGATTGTTGACCGGTTTGTGTACCTGGGAAGCTGCATCAGCGGCGATGGGGTATTCGCTAATCTGAGACACCTATGGCGACAGAGAGGTATTCTCTCTGAGGCTTAAGGGTCGCGTATATAAGGCAACAGTGAGGGCTGTATTACTTTACGGCAGCGAAACGTGGCCACTCAGAGTAGAGGACGTGAACCGTCTTCAGGTATTTGACCACCGATGTCTGCGTTCGATCGCTCGTATCGGGTGGCACCAACGAGTAAGCAACGAAGAGGTTTGGGAAGCGAGTATGACAGTCATTATCAATCGAGTGCTTTTGTTCAATCCTTACATTTACGTAAACTTAGATGGATTAAGCTATGTGTTAAGGATGCCAGCTGGTCGTCTGTCACATCGAGCACTCTTTCCGACGATGCGGCCGACTGATGTAAGATGTCGGGTGGACAGTGGATGGTCTGGCATAGAGAAACGAAATTGCTCACCAAGAGATTGACCACTGTACATCAGGTTCGTCTTCAAGACTAGAGAACTTGCGATTCACTTAGCTCTCTTGCTGATGATGCCTTACTTTCACTTACAGCTCGGCTGTTTGTTTGCAAGAAGTTGAATGCTGAAAACAGACGAAGGTATGTTTAATAGTTAGGTCCCCTCTTTTCTTCTCTCTTCCAGTACGGAGATTGCTGTTTACTTCCTGGTTGGCAGTTAAGCATCAGTGGGAACCACTGACGTATTATTATGTTGATGGTGGTGATCTACTCAAATTACGAAGTAAGCACATAAACGTTGAATACAGCTGCTACAAAAGAAGACATTTAACGGCGTGTGACACTCAGGTGCGTAATGTCGGAATCATTGCAGGCCTCTGGAAAACCGTGGATTGTGCACTTGACAGACTAAGTGAATCCTGTGATCGAAAGCCGAATCGGTTTATTACTGCGGCAGTACCAATGAGCGATCTTGATGACTGAGGGAAACTCGATTACAATTGATCCATTTACGGTCACTAATAGGCAGGATAAATGCTGCTCTGGGACGGACTAATGATCAGCAAACGCGCGCTCAAGCACATGCCTACCCAAAAGCGTTGAACAGACAATCTAGGAAAAACCGACTGTCTCGTGAGCGCTCCAATCAACGTGTATCTCGAAAACATGCCCCTTTGGATGGTCGATTGACAGAAATAGTGGAACCAGCTGTCGAGTAATGGAAAGGATCGTCCGTAAGTGATAAACCGAGATTGACTAACTGAAATTTTGGAGCTACCTTTGCAATGAGAAGGAACTACTCCACTGAGTAGCACTAGTGTACTAACTTGTGTGTCATTGGATAGGAGATCTATCAGGATAGATGGGCGAACAGTTAACTAACAAAGATGACTGCCCGCTCAGGGTACGGCTAAAACAGATATGGTTAGGGCAAAATGTACCTTAATTTGTTTTGATTTATGAAAAATGTCCAGTGTCAAAAGTTAGGAAATCCCAGTTTAGAAAATGCGAATCCCTGTATTCAGTCCTCTTCCATTACGTTATCTCAGAAAAACAAATATATGAACTAAGTCAGCGATGAAAAGTAATCCTGATCAGAAAAATGCCACTGTCGGCCTGAATGCGAAACAGACAATGTTTGACAATGCCTCTCGCCACCTGAACACTATCTAGTGCTCGAAACAACCGCTTTTTGCGAACAGTTTATGTCACATATTTGAATAGTAGGAAATGTAATTTAAAAAAACTGTAATCAAATGTAACTCTGGAAATACTGAACATTTAGTCACACCCGTGAATAGTTTATAACCTCCTAGTTCGTATGGGAAACACTGTTGATTGTGGTGTCTGTTTGTCAAACTGTCAATGCATATGATGAAAGATTACAATCACGTGGCAGGATAAATAGTTCAGCTAAGGAGGTTTCCAGCCACGTTACTTCCAGTCGGTCGTGTGGTGGAAAGGTAGGGCTCCATCATATACAAAAAAATGTATTGATCAAATCGGCACTATTTGCCAAATTCTGGAGCAGCGTCATGTGTACCGCCGGCCAACAATCGCCGTATTCCTCGACTATAAAGGTGCGTTCGATTCGGTGGATCGATCTACACTTTTAGAGTCGCTTAAATGTAGGGTGTACCGACTAAGTATGTGAACATACTGTCGGCGCTTTATTCCCATACATGTTAGGATTTACGGTGAGCTGTCTGGTAGTTTCAGCACCAGAAAGCTATTACAATATGAAGGGTGCATGCCATGTGGCATACATTGTCAAATGTGAGCTGAATACTGTCAGATCCTACAAACCTACATGGGAACAACCGTGAAAATCGAGATCGAACCTCGGATCGTTTAATTTTAAGTCTGGCGCTGAAATCACTGAGCTATCATATCTGCACCTGTCTAGGTTTGGGTGGCCGACAATCTCAAGTCCACATATGACTGCATATTAAATAGTAATGAACATCTCATCTGTATAAGCTGGAACCTTAGCATAAGTAGATTAACTGGCAGTGGGCAATTAGTTCACCTCGAATTAACTCAGTGGTAGCAACGCTCATCACAATGTTTTCATTCCCAGCTACTGTTATTCTAACTAGAAAAGCCTGACAGTATAAAACGCGAACACATTAAAATAACCCTTACAGTGCAAAACTCAATCAACTGATGTGGACTTGCACTACTGCGTAGATTTGTATCAACGAAAATTTTTGGCAAGGATTGGTTAGACAGACCAGTCAAAAAAACCACACGCAACACAACAAAAGCCAGCACGAGACGACTAACCACATTGGCAACTGATTCCCAATTCAGACGGTGCAAAATGGTACGTGCGAGCAAGTGAGCGAATTGATCCGGAGGATGTTCCAATAGCCAGTTGATAAGGCGGTCTATATGAGGCTTTTGTGGTTGGAAAATATGTAAGGGAGCTTCGGCCACTAGATTCAGCAACAGCTAAAAAGACGAACAGAAGGAAAACTGACAATCGATTAATCACGTGATTAATGACAGCAGACGTCAGCACAAACAAGACAAGCTGGTAAGGTAAAAAAAGGGATTTCATAACAGTCATCCTAGAATCTAGGTCAACGGACAAGATAAGTTAACTCTAACACAGGATATGCCGATATACGAGTTGCACAGTCATCGACTGATTGGCAACCTGACTACTAGACACTTAGGTGTTTACGTCACAACGTGTTGAATGACAGTGGTAAACCAGGTGATCAACAGTCAACCGAACACTGAGAGTAGCAGTCTACAACTTTCAAACCAATCGTATGAAATGCATTACAATGAAGCGTATTCACTGTTAAAATATGAAACTAACAGCACCCGCACTGTCTACTTGATACTGGTTATACACTTCGGGTGACTCCACAGCCGTCGCTACAGGTCAGGCTGGAGTAGGTATAGTCCTCAGCACGACGGCCGCAGCCGCATTAGTAGATTGGATTCCTGTTAACAGTAGACTTTGTGCCGTCCGCTTGGCAGGTTCTACTAAGACCAACTCTAGACGCAAAACCTTTGGAAATCTTTTCATTGTGTCTGCTTATGCTCCAACTGACTGTAGTGACGTCGGCGTCAAGGACGTCTTTTACTCGGATCTGGCCGCTCTCCTTCGATCGACACACAGTCTGATGTGTTATTTTCGGCAGAGATATAAACGCCTACGTTAGGTCGGACGTCTTGGTGAGGTCGAGTTAGGTCTAGGTGGCAGGTTTCGGATAGTATCACATTACTCGGATAATGGCGGGCGGTTGTTGCTGGACCGAGATCTCACAGGCCATTCGTGAAGCAGGTACTGTAGCATGCGGCACGGGGTTCGTGGGTTGAACAAACATTGGATCTCGGAGAAATCCCTGGAGTTGTTAGAAGCCAGATGGAACATTCCTTCTGGCAGTTCACATAACAAGTTGAAGAGATATCCATAGGAAACTGAAACGTAGCCTGATCGTCGATCGTGAGGCTTGGCTAATGTAGAAAGTTATGGAAATGGCGAGTGCTTTTTTCCAAGGTACACCGGTAGACTTTTCAAGCTTATCTGTGCTACTGGTCCAAAGCGACCATCTGCCAACGAAGCTATCAGCCAGGTAGACGGGACACTCCTCTTCAGTGAGCCTAGCTAGTTGATGTGTTGGGCAGAACAGTGGGGATCAATTTAGCTGGTCTGCTATTTCTACTGTGTTGCTGCCAAAAATTTGTAATGTAGCACCCTCGTCCCTATATTTAACATCAAGCGCTGAGACTTAGTTTCGTAATTGCACTTCGGTTCTCAAACGTCGACTCACTGTAGCTCGAGAGGTAAACCTTCGGGCAGAACAGGTAGGGCTCCACCATATACAAAAGAATGTATTGATCACATTTTCACCCTTCGCCAAATTCTGGAGCAGCGTCATGTGTACCGCCGGCCAACAATCGCCGTATTCCTCGACTATAAAGGTGCGTTCGATTCGGTGGACCGATCTACACTTTTAGAGTCGCTTAAACGCAGGGATGTACCGACCAAGTATGTGAACATACTGTCGGCGCTTTATTCCCATACAGGTTAGGGTTTACGGTGAACTGTCTGACAGTTTCAGCACCAGGAGCGGCGTACGTCAAGGCTGTCCACTTTCACCATTTTTGTTCAATTTCGTCATAGACGAAATAATGGAGGACTGTCTGCGGCACTCACAAGATGCCGGCGTGGACCTCCTACCTGGTGAAAGACTGACTGATCTTGATTATGCTGACGACAGAGTGTTGTTTGACAACTTTCAAGCAGCACAAACAGTATCGAGCGCGTTTTCGCGTTCTGCTAAATACTTCGGAATGCGCTTTGCAGCCTCAAAATGCAAAGTGCTTCTGCAAGATTGTTGTGATTACGTAGATTTAATGTTAGATAATGAAGTCATGGAGGTTTGTTGACCGGTTTGTGTACCTGGGAAGCAACATAAGCGGCGATGGGGTATTCGCTAATCTGGGACACCTCTGGCGACAGAGAGGTATCTCTCTGAGGCTTAAGGGTCGCGTATATAAGGCAACAGTGAGGGCTGTATTACTTTACGGCAGCGAAACGTGGACTACTCAGAGTAGAAGACGTGAACCGTCTGCAGGTATTTGACCGTCAATGTCTGCGTTCGTTTGCTCGAGTCGGGTGGCACCAACGAGTACACAACGAAGAGTTTGGGAAGCGAGTATGACAGTCATTATCAATCGAGTGCTTTTGTTCAATCCTTACATTTACGTAGACTTAGACGATTAAGCTATGTGTTAAAGATGCCAGCTGGTGGTCTGTCACATCGAGCACTATTTCTGACGATGCGGCCGACTGATTTAAGATGTCGGGTGGACAGTGGATGGTCTGGCATAGAGAAACGAAATTGCTCACCAAGAGGTTGACCACTGTACATCAGGTTCGTCTTCAAGACTAGAGAACTTGCGATTCACTTGCTGATGATGCCTTACTTTCACTTACAGCTCGGCTGTTTGTTTGCAAGAAGTTGAATGCTGAAAACAGACGAAGGTATGTTTAATAGTTAGGTCCCTCTTTTCTTCTCTCTTCCGTACAGAGATTGCTGTTTACTTCATGGTTGGCAGTTAAGCATCAGTGGCGAACCACTGACGTATTGCTATGTTGATGGTGGTGATCTACTCAAATTACGAAGTAAGCACATAAACGTTGAATACAGCTGCTACAAAAGAAGACATTTAACGGCGTGTGACACTCAGGTGCGTAATGTCGGAATCATTGCAGGCCTCTGGAAAACCGTGGATTGTGCACTTGACAGACTAAGTGAATCCTGTGATCGAAAGCCGAATCGGTTTATTACTGCGGCAGTACCAATGAGCGATCTTGATGACTGAGGGAAACTCGATTACAATTGATCCATTTACGGTCACTAATAGGCAGGATAAATGCTGTTCTGGGACGGACTAATGATCAGCAAACGCGCGCTCAAGCACATGCCTACCCAAAAGCGTTGAACAGACAATCTAGGAAAAACCGACTGTCTCGTGAGCGCTCCAATCAACGTGTATCTCGAAAACATGCCCCTTTGGATGGTCGATTGACAGAAATAGTGGAACCAGCTGTCGAGTAATGGAAAGGATCGTCCGTAAGTGATAAACCGAGATTGACTAACTGAAATTTTGGAGCTACCTTTGCAATGAGAAGGAACTACTCCACTGAGTAGCACTAGTGTACTAACTTGTGTGTCATTGGATAGGAGATCTATCAGGATAGATGGGCGAACAGTTAACTAACAAAGATGACTGCCCGCTCAGGGTACGGCTAAAACAGATATGGTTAGGGCAAAATGTACCTTAATTTGTTTTGATTTATGAAAAATGTCCAGTGTCAAAAGTTAGGAAATCCCAGTTTAGAAAATGCGAATCCCTGTATTCAGTCCTCTTCCATTACGTTATCTCAGAAAAACAAATATATGAACTAAGTCAGCGATGAAAAGTAATCCTGATCAGAAAAATGCCACTGTCGGCCTGAATGCGAAACAGACAATGTTTGACAATGCCTCTCGCCACCTGAACACTATCTAGTGCTCGAAACAACTGCTTTTTGCGAACAGTTTATGTCACATATTTGAATAGTAGGAAATGTAATTTAAAAAAACTGTAATCAAATGTAACTCTGGAAACACTGAACATTTAGTCACACCCGTGAATAGTTTATAACCTCCTAGTTCGTATGGGAAACACTGTTGATTGTAGTGTCTGTTTGTCAAACTGTCAATGCATATGATGAAAGATTACAATCACGTGGCAGGATAAGGAGGTGTCCAGCCACGTTACTTCCAGTCAGTCGTGTGGTGGAATTGACAAGGGCATATCGATTGTAACGATATGGAGGAACATTTGCGGTCTGTGTCCGAGATAGAACAAACAGCGCATCTAGGACTGATGATCCTTGTAAACCAGCTGTATCTTTTGTAGTTCAAACCTTCACGACCAACATAGTTTAATGCCCATCGTTTTATAATAAGCCAGAGCTTCAGCGACTAAACGACCCCATGACTTAATCTATACATTTCAAGACAGGCGATAGTTTACCGCGTCAACTGACCGCTTGGCATATGCACCTGTAACCGACCCAAAAAGTGTAACGGAAAACACGGAATCACTATGATGCAAACGTCAGCTTATAAGGAAGGATATAGGTCAGACCAACAGTGACACTCACTGCTCATCAAGTTTGCACAGGGGACACTTTTAGACGGATGATAAGTCATCCGTTATCTTGAAAGATCAAGCAGATAATAAAAATAACGTACAATGTAAAAACGGCTGGTCATAGAAACAGTCGAAGTTGACGGCGATTGATCTCATTGGCTGTGTAATCTGTTTGAACATCCTCAAAGCTTGCTTGCCTTTTAGCTGACATACAATCTGATTGAATAGGCCGCATGCTTGTCCGATCCTGGTATAACGAAGAAATGCTTTCTCAAGTAATACACCGTACGACAATTCAACTGCAACCATATGCTGTATACATTTATTAGTTGTCTGTGATATTTACTTCGGGAATTTTGTGTGACAAACCTTTCTGCTGGGTCAACGTAACACTCACGCAGCCAATTTTACGTTTCGACAACACAACAATTCCGAATATTTACCTTACGGATGTATCGAATCTCTCATCGCTTGACTACCACCGATAAAAACACAACAATGCGAGCCACATCAAGTAGCACCTACCCGGCCAGTGAATTCCCACTGTTGCTTTCGATCGGCAAGGGTGTGTTTGGGGTTTACGACCGTAATTCACTCAATCCTCTAAAATCTCACGTGAGGTGCTGGGTCACGTGAAGCCGTGTTGACGTTGTAGATTGATGGCATAGGAAGGAATTAACGACTACCGAACATATCCCTTGATTGGGTGAAGCAAGCGCGTTCGATTGCGAAACAAAGGTTGGCCGGGTTAAGTAATGCTAACAGTGGTGAAAACCACAAAAACCTAACATTATCACATAATTTTCGGCACAAAATGTGGCCAGAAGTATAGCCACGGAACTGATCTTGTTAAATTGTTAACAGCATCTCGTTCAATTGTTACGCTTAATCACACACCGCTTTTACATAACCCACGGGATGTGCGTGGCAAATAAGCAAACACGGAAAATGAGCATTTAACAGGATTTACATTCTTGTTGAGTCAGTGAAAAGATACAAGAATCTGACTAAGAAACTGAACACTTTTAACCAACACGATGAACAAGTGCGCCCAAGGGATGTCAATCTTTAGCAGGAAAACCAGGCCACCGAATGAACAGAGAAACGCGAATCACAACGCACAGTGTTCAACTCACTTCTTGAGTGCCTAAACGTTCATCGAACTGATGCGGTCCGAGGAACATTGAGCGCTTCGGCGCGATGTACGCAGGGTTCGCAGTCAGATACTCCCCAGCTGACACAATCAAATCGAACAGCAGCGGCAGACAGAACTGAGGGTGCGCACACACAATTGAAACGAGCTGTTGACGACCACATTCTGGAACTATTTGCAACGAAGCAATGAGGGGAGAGCGAGAAGCAGAATCTTCCGATGGTTGCTGAAATACAGTAATCTAAGACAAGAAAAGACAAGGGGAAAATGCAGCATATACGGCAGCTCCATGACACACTTTGGTTAGTAAAATTTGGATATAATTCATGCATATTTGTGGCCTTCGCATTCAAAAAGGTTATCCAGACAGTCTCCCAAATAGAGCCTATCAGAAGTGTACGCGCTTGTTGCGACTGAGATTTTAACTTTGCTAAATACTCCCATGGGTAAACTGTGTTGACTCCTGCGCCAATAACCATCCTTGAGGCATGAACGAATTAGCATTTATATGAGTAAGGCTCAGGTTATCTGGTAAACAAAAGCAAAATTCAGGTTCAGTGCTTTTTTGCAAGACAGCTGGCTCAAGTACGTATCAGAATGCGAAGATTGTAATCGAATAAGAATGGTGATCAAGTTATGTCAACTCAATACTGTCACGGACAAAGGTAATTTAGTCTCTTAGGAGATAGCTGAATGCTTACCGTAGTTCACATGGGACAAGGGTATTTCACCAATACGCACATCGTTAGGTGATCGGTCAGTTCAGCGCTAAGTTAGAGTTGAGAACTACTGTGAGCTAAATAGATGAACTCACCCCGAAGATCAAATGTACTATGACCCGGACGAGATCAGCCTCCATTGAGGGTAGCCGATAGTTACAGGCCGTATCTGTCGCAGCCAAAATAGGACGACATTCGACAGCAGCTAGTTTCCCCAACGCGGTCACAATAGCTTCTAGACCGAGGTTATTCAAACCTATTGTGAGCAGAGCACGACGCAACGGCCCCACAACACGCTCAGGTATAAAATCGGTCAACAGGGAAGAAGGGGGCGGATTCCAGTCGGGTAGGATGGAGGCGATAATCAAATGCAGAAAGCGAACTTTGGATTGACTGGCGGCCAAGCCAAACGGAAACAGATTGCCCAAATGACGCCAGCACACAAGTCGAACAGCATCTTGATGTGTGAAAGGCAGTCCGCAACCAAGCAACAGACAGTGAGCGGTTCGTAAACAAAATGCATCGTACTGAGCGAGGATATGGCTGAATTCCGCATAACTGTCCACAGATGTCTGGCTGGACCAGACCTTACGAACACGAGAGCCAACAGCAGTGACAAGAAGACTGAGGAGGGAAGAATATGGAGAGATTATAAAGGATACTGTGAGGAGAACAGCTGATTCACAGGCATTCAAATGCGAATCGGACGACCAGAAAGGTATCTTTGTTGGTCAAAAAGGAATGAAAAGACATTTGGGAACGCAATATCCCTATTTGAACTTGAGACAAAAAAGATATGTGGCATTTTCACGACACCGATCTTCTCATCATCATCATCGTGATTTACAGATGTAAACCGTGCTGTGGGTTGTCAACGACACTGACAGTAGTCTACAAAGCAGTAGAATAACAAACGAGTACGAATGCACAAACAGTGGAGATTCCTGGGGGAAAAGAGGAGACAGCAACATTCTGGATACACGCTCACTATGGCCTGAGACACACTGTCACGTCCGAGATCGTATCCAACGGAAACTGTAAAGGGTTTCGTACTCTCTAACTGGATAGATGATATAGGCTAATGCTGCAGCAGAGTGGCCAACATCTGGATGTCTCATGATCAAGTGATTGTCTGGCCAGTTTGCAGTTTCTTTCAAACGCCAGAAGCCACACTGAACAATTGCAGGCGTTCCGCTAGTATACACTGTACATTAAGCAATCACCGAAGACTGCGCATTTTCAAAAACCGGTTAGTGATCGTGAAATGATACATTTCCCATGTACGCCCTGTGTTATCCACAGAGCCAGCGCAGTGGATACAGGTTAACTGGCGTAGACAACGGTGGTCGAAAACTCAGTCTGTAGGCGTCCTTAACACAAACAGACCTGGTCTGTGATCCATACAGCAAAACCGACCGCACATACACAATTACAAATCTCGGTTCAGATCCCTTCTTTTTTTCTTTCTCTCTTCCTATGCAGGGTTTGCTTTTTTCTTCTTCGTGGTTGTGTGGCAGTTAAGCATCAGTGTGAACCACTGATGTATTGCTGTCTATGATGATGATGATGTTCAGGTTACAAGCGGATGTCGCTGAAACGCCACGTATGACGAATGACCGCGAACGCTATCCTCGTGGACACTCCATCGACAATACCATATCCTAGTGAGATGACACTGTCCACATGGAAGAGATTTTCGACGGTCACGAGCCGTCTATATGAAACAACAAAGACGGGGTCAGTGCCAACCCAACCTTGTAACAACACTACACTTTGAAGATGCAGTGCATATCCGACAGACCAAACGAAGCATCCAATCCATTCGGCATGGTTAGCATGTTCTCTGTAGAAGAACCAAGCGGAGTAACGTCGTCCGCAAACATCATTCAGTTTACTAACTGACAGAAGCTGTAATTCGATATCTGAAGTACCTCTGAGTGTTTTTTACAGTACATCATCTAGCAAAGAGTTAAAAAGGAGAAGGGAGATCAGATATCCCTGTCAAACGCCACTTGACGTAGAGGACGCTCAATATGATTTCATATGGAAGCACACTCTATGCCCAAAACAGGCACATAAAAACTTTAGCAAATTGATATACAGTACTGGCATTTCTTTGTGATGAAGAGAACCTCAGAGAGTATGTCGGGGAAGTGAATTGAAATGAGTCTTTATGTCCAAAACTACTACGACTAGCTGAGAAAGAGTGTCGGCGAACTCGTTTGCTATGAAATGAATATATTATCGATACTGTCCAGACCAAGTAGGAAACCTGTTTATACACATTTTTACCGCCTTGTTAAAGCACCTGTGAACATCTCGGTTGCCAAACAGACAAGGTTAATACTTTTGTGATTGGCATATACTATGGCACGACTATTGATTAATGACAATGGCTCTTGATGGATATCAAACATGAGACACCGCCTCAGTCTCCCACATAGAGCGGAGCAGTGTGGTCGGTTTAGAAAACCAGTTTTGAAAACAGGTGAAGAAAGAAGGTCCGGATCTGGAGCTATAGTACTTTTCAATGATGAAACAGTAGGTCTAGTCCGCTTTTCTACAGTGCTGGTCGTCTAACGATTGAAAGGCAGGACTAGTATTGTCGGTTTTGCATTGTGTCAGGAATGTAGTCACACGGTAGTGCTCGTTGGTGTGTTAATTATCGGGCACCATACGAATTAGAAAAGATTGTGTGGTTGTCAAAATCGAAATGAAAAGACGGCTACGAAGCTACCGGCATGGATTTAAACCCATAAAGTAACAAGTGATGCTCAAGTGAACAATGGAAAACAAACAAAATTACGCTTTCACTTTTCAATCACCGCCCATTGTGTGAAAGCTAATGGAAAACTACATTGCCACTTCACATGAAAAACAGCGAGCTACTCTAGACGCATCAGCCAGGAACTGGACACCAGGCCACAACCGATAAGCTAATTGCCAAAGTTTCTCGCGTATGGACGTCTACGTTGAACGTTTTTGGAGAATGTGATAGATAGATAGTGCCATCGATATCACCTGAAATAAACCTGTACTAATGATTTCAGGCCGTCCACACAGAACAGGAATTTTTGAATTTAACTCCTGTTAACCCTACAAAGCTACTTACGACTGCCTCTTCCGATATCAACAGGTAGGAGGTCCACGCCGGCATCATTTGAGTGCCGCAGACAGTCCTCCATTATTTCGTCTATGACGAAATTGAACAAAAATGGCGAAAGGGGACAGCCTTGACGTACGCCGCTCCTGGTGCTGAAACTGTCAGACAGTTCACCGTAAACCCTAACCTGAGCTGAAGTATGGGAATAAAGCGCCGACAGTATGTTCACATACTTAGTCGGTACACCCCTACGTTTAAGCGACTCTAAAAGTGTAGATCGGTCCACCGAATCAAACGCACCTTTATAGTCGAGGAATACGGCGATTGTTGGCCGGCGGTACACATGACGCTGCTCCAGAATTTGACGAAGGGTAAAAATGTGATCTATACAACCCCGCCCAGGGCGAAACCCTGCCTGTTCTTCCCTAATGTTTACTTCCCGAACTGCAGTGAGTCGACGAAGTATAATTGATGCTAGAACCCTTGAAATGACTGGGGTCAAACTAATCCCTCTATGGTTTTCGCAAGAGCCCCGGGCTCCTTTCTTAAATATGGGAACTATTATCGAGTGACCCCAGCACGGAGGGATGGTCTCCGTCGTCCACACAAGTTGAAACAACTGAGTCAATGCCTCTACTAACGCCTCTCCACCTTCTTTGAAAAGTGCCGGCACGAGATCATCTGGGCCAGCAGCCCTATTACGATTGAGAGCCGAAAGGCAATTGCGAACCTCAGTCTCAGTGGGTGGTTCCAAATCTACCGACCAGGGTGCTACATCACAAGTTTGTGGCGGCAACGCAATAGAAGCAGCAGGCCAACTAAATTGACCCTCAAAGTGTTCCGCCCAACGCTCTAACCTTCTGGACTTATTACAGACTAGTGTACCATCTACCTCGCTGATAGCTTCACTGACCGACGGTCGCCTGGGACCGGTGGCACGGATCAGCTTAAACAGTTTACCGATGTTCCCTGAGGCAAATGCGGTTTCCATTTCCTTAACTTTTTCCACTAACCAAGCCTCACGATCAGCCTTTAGACTACGTTTCAGTTTCCTACGGATATCTCTTCTAGACTTGTTATGTGAACTACCAGGAGGAACCTTCCGTCTGGCTTCCAACAACTCCAGGGATTTCTCTGAAATCCAATGTTTGTTTACCCCATGTACCCCTGTGCCGCATGCTACACTACCTGCTTTCTGAATGGCCTGTGAGATTTGAGTCCAGCAGCTATTAGGGTCTTCGGAGTGAGTACCACTAAGGCAGCTTTCTAAGCTGGTTTGGTAATTATGCCTTACCGATGGTAAAGCCAGTTTCTCAACAGCTAACCGTTGCTGTCGGTGGGGTCGTTGCCCAGCAAAAGTAAGAACAAAACGGCAACGTACCAACGCATGATCTGAATCCAAGTACGTGCTCCAATAAGAACGACAGTCTTGAATGGAACCCCGCCACCTATAACTAACGGCTATGTGGTCTATCTGAGACCAGGCCTGATTCGGAGAAGGCGGGCGCCAAGTATAGCATTGACGTGCACGATGCCTAAAACCAGTACTGGCTAAAAATAGATTATGCTCAGCGCATAGCTGCAACAATCGCCCACCATTATCTGATCGATGTGATGCTATCCCAAACCTACCACCTAAACGAGATTCGGCTTCACCAAGGCGACCGACCTGGGCATTCATATCTCCGGCCAAAACGACTATATCAGAGCCACGTGTCGACCGAAGGAGAGTGGCCAGATCCGAGTAAAATGCGTCCTTGACGCCGATGTCACTACAGTCAGTAGGAGCATAAGCAGACACAATGAATAAATTTCTGAAAGTTTGCGTCTAGAGCTGGTTTTAACAGAACCTGCCAAGCGGACGGCACAAAGTCTACTGTTAACAGGAATCCAATCTACTAATGCGGCTGCGGCCGTCGTGCTGAGAACTATACCTACCCCAGCCTGACCTGTAACAGCGGCTGTGGAGTCGCCCGAAGTGTATAACCAGTATCGGGTAGACAATGCGGGTGCTGTTAGTTCCATACGTTGACTACTGTCATGGATTCTAGTCTCCGAGATACAGCAGACATCAACGTGCAACGAGTCTAGCGTTCGTGCGAGAGCCGCTTGCTGACCTATCTGTTTTAGCGTGCGAACGTTGAAGGCACCTATATTAATTCGCGTTCTAGGTCTAAGCAAGGGACGAGGGAGGCCTGAAGCTGAAAGGCAAGAGACGGAACTTACCGGCTCAGTGTTACTACAGTTAGCTACATCTGTTGTGGGACCTGTAGAGTAATTATCAGAAATGGAGGTCGGGAGGGGCCTGAGAGCTAAATTTGATAGGACAGTGGGGAGGGGTCAGCAGTAGCATGATTTCGCCTATCCACCCTGCTGTATGCAGCAGATAGGGCGACCCGGTTTATACTGCGAGACGGCCGATGCAGTATGGATTTATTGTTGTTGTGAATATTCATGGTTGTGTGTGGGCTGAGATACTGCCAGGACGCCCAGACCTAGACAGGAGAACGATTAGGGTTCTCAACCAAAGCCTTTGGCTCAAAAGCCTGTACCGCAAGGCAGCGGTTGGGTGGCAATGTACCAGAACTGGTACTTTTTCCGGAAAAAGATGCCAACCTTCTTCCAACCCCAACCTGGAGGACCAGGAGACTGGTTTGTCAGACCTCTACCCATTGGCCTGCCTGGTATGAGTGACTCTATCGGTGTGGTGATCACACCGTCCAGTTTAGCCCAATAGGTCATCGAGATGCGCAAGCCGTCACACCACGTCAAGGTCCAGTCTCGTTGTGACGGGAACTCCAATCACAGTTTCGTAAGACAACCATGTGATCAGTGTCATTAAGTTTAAAGTAAGGACGATTGAAATATCACAGTTTGGTGTTCAACTATCCTCTCTTGTGATTAGTATCCAAGTTTCTCAATCGTCTGAACAGAACATAAAGTTACTAACTGTTCCAATGATTTTCGGCTTCAACGTCGTTTTGTGTTCCACAAAGAAAATTCGGCTGGGCCTAGCCTTTTTTTAAAAGGTATCCTGCTTCGTGCAACTAAAACTTTCGGCTTTCGGCGTTTCGCAAAATATTTTATCCAAATTATACATAGTTTCTGCCCTTGCAATTAAACTTGAGTTAAAAATCTAAAATTCATTGAACCGAGGAGAAATGCTCACACACAACCTCGTCTGTTTATGCAAAGCAAAATCAGAACGACGCAAACCGAAATAAGTTCATAAGCGGAATGTAATTAGGCAACGTGCGTCAGCGGCCCTTGGTGAATAAACCACTAGACGTGAAATTTGCTTTCAAACTGGATAAACATTTGGAAACGACCTGTCTGCAATCTTGTTCTT
>LOND01003487.1:4765-17775 GCA_014220965.1 Paragonimus kellicotti | reverse complement strand
TGTGGTCTGCACAACACTCTTGGAAGCATATTAAATTAAAAATTCCAGCATGCAGTAACACAACGCCAAACGTCGTTTGCTTTCCGCGTTTCTGAGAACCTTGAATAAGCCGAGATAATATTAAACAAAAATGTCAGTAAAAAAAAATACAAGATAAACAAAAAGTAAGCCGGAATGAGGAGGTTGAAGACAAGTGTAAAATTACAGAACTTACGCTGGACTGGTTCAGATCTAGGAATATCACGATAAACCGGACAGAGCGTTAACGCGTCCAGCAAGTATTCATGAATTTGATTCCTGAAACATTTTGATAGGTAGAAGAATGGTTTACTGAGAAACGGAAAATGGTTGACACGGTTCAGAGAAGTCTGTTGCGAAGCGGAAAACAGACAACCAAATACGAGATAATGGCGGGTGGTTGTTGCAACTATGCACTGAGCATGAGTTATTTCTTGTCAGGATTAATTTTAGACCTCGTGTGCGCGTCAATGTTATACTTGGCGCCCGCCTTCTCCGAATCAGGCCTGGTCTCAGATAGACCACATAGCCGTTAGTTATAGGTGGCGGGGTTCCATTCAAGACTGTCGTTCTTATTGGAGCACGTACTTGGATTCAGATCATGCGTTGGTACGTTGCCGTTTTGTTCTTACTTTTGCTGGACAACGACCCATCCGACAACAACGACTGGTTGTTGAGAAACCGTGTGTAAAGCATAATTACTAAACGTGCTTAGTTCTCACCCTGAAGATCCTAAAAGCTGCTGGACCGAGATCTCACAGGCCATTCATGAAGCAGGTACTGTAGCATGCGGCACGGTGGTTCGTGGGTTGAACAAACATTGGATCTCGGAGAAATCTCTGGAGTTGTTAGAAGCCAGGCGGAACATTCTTCTTGGCAGTTCACGTAACAAGTTTAGGAGATATCCGTAGGAAACTGAAACGTAGCCTGATCGTCGATCGTGAGGCTTGGCTAATGGAGAAAGTTAAGGAAATGGAAACCGCTTTTGCTTCAGGGAACACTAGCAAACTCTTTAAGCTGATATGTGCTATTGGTTCCAGATGAGCGTCTATCAGCGAAGCAGATGGCACACTCATCCATAGTAAGTCCAGAAGGTTAGAGCGTGGGCGGAACACTTTGAGGATCAGTTTAGCTGGCCTCCTGCTTCTACTGTGTTGCCGCCACAAACTTGTAATGTAGCACCCTCGTCAATATATTTAACATCAAGCGCTGAGACTTAGTCCGTAATTGCACTTCGATTCTCAAATGTCGACTCACTGTAGCCTTAGAGGTAAACCTTCAGGCAGAACAGGTAGGGTTCCACCTAATACGAGAATGTATTGTATGTATTGCCACTGCCGGGACTAGAACTCCGGCCACGCTTTCATGAGGCAACCGTGTTGACCACTGCGCCATTGACCTCACATTAGGCACGACCGAATTATCATATGTGAACGCTCAACCACTTTCGCTTGTGAGTAATGATCAGGTTGCCCGATCGCCTCGAGAGGAGACACAGTTACTGTCTGTTAACTCCAATCGATGACCCCTCGACTAGGACTTCTCTCCAAGTTGAAATCACAGAAATCATTGACTTGTTGAGCGGAGTTCTAGATCCTGATAGTGGCAAGGATGCATTACTGGTGGAGCTCTAATGAGAGCGAAACTCGAGTCTAGTGCTTCTTTTCGAAAGGGGCCGACTGGAAAGTCTATGGGAATGCGACAGCTGCGATCAATTGTGGGTGATGTTCAATCTATATGAAAAAAACCCCCCCCTACCCCTCCCCCCCCCCGCCCCCCCCCCCCCCCCCCCCCCCCCCCCCCACCCCCCCCCCCCCCCCCCCCCCCCCCCCCCCCCCCCCCCCCCCCCCCCCCCCCCCCCCCCCCCCCCAAAGACCGACCCAAACGAATCCAACTAATTTTTTGTTTTTTTTTTTTTCCCCCCCCCCCCCCCCCCCCCCCCCCCCCCCCCCCCCCCCCCCCCCCCCCCCCCCCCCCCCCCACCCCCCCCCCCCCCCCCCCCTCCCCCCCCCCCCCCCCCCCCCTTCTTGTTAAAAAGCCCCTTTTTTTTTTCTGGATAACCCCATACCCCCCCACCTCCCTTTTTACCTTAATCAGTAATTAGCTGTTTTTATTTGTTGGATCGCCTCCGCTTCTTTTTTATTCTCTTTTCCTGTGCCGGGTTTACTTTATTTTCATGTTTGTGTGACAATTAGGCATCAGTGAGAACCACTGATGTACTGTTGTTTATGTTGATGATTATGATGATGCATTTGCTGGTTCAGATTCTGGTGCTCCATCACTCACCTCGGTAGAACAGGGAGTCGATTGCTTTATCAAGTAGCCGAATATCTGGCAGACCAACGTGTGGCGTCACTTATGCAATCAATGCCATACCTTTCGGTTGCGAAGCCCAAAGTTAACGCAGACGAAGCTTTCAAAATCGCCCACGTAACTAATGGCAACCAGTTACTGCGCTTTTCAGAAGTACTACTTATCAAAATTAGTTACCATCCTCGTAAACGTTATGAATTGTTTGTTTGTCTGGTTCCCCCCATGGTAGTGGACACGGATCGCCCTGATGCGTATGAGTATGATGTTTTTCTCCATGTACGACCTCATTTCCCTGTTCATTGATGGACAGTTGTAGAAGCAATTTTATCTGCAATATGTACAAGGTTAAAATTGTGTCGAAGTGAAGTTTATGTATGGGATCATTGTTTCAAATGACCTTCAGTGGCTTGTATGTGGACCGTTCGCGCTTTTTCAAACTCGTGAATCTCATCGGTCGTTCACTCTGTTCTTGACAACAATTCAATAGTGTTATACTCTTAATGAGTTTCCGCCTGATTATTATAAACTCTTGTAAAGGTTGTGTGACCGCAGGACAGCTGGTTTAACTCAGTTATCTTACTGTTGTGTTGGCGGTTTTTCTCTTCTTCAGTGGTAGGCCCTAATTTGAGTCCCGAACGCTTGAATCAGCTACGCAATTTCCGTTCTATTTGTATCATTCTGTTTGCCGCGTTACGTCAACAACATGTTTCTGAAGTTCAAGGTCATCATCTGGATCCTGCCTATTCTAAAAAGCTGTGTGATTGGCTTCTGCTTACGGTAAGTCAAACAAACGGTTGCTGATAAACCATCCACTCATACTGATGAACTGCATGCTATGCTTTATGCTTACGATTGTGAGTCCTAGGCATTAATATTTGGAATGTCTAGATTTGTGGACCGGGACGTTATCCTGTCTTGATTACAGCACAGTATTTTGCCTGTTTGTGTTCATCTTGTGAGATAAAATCTAGAGTTTTATTCTTTCCTCGCTTTGTATGTACTTGTTACAATCAGTTTACTTCGGAGATTATGGTGTTTGTACGTGTAGAACCACTACTAACAACAGTACATCGGTTTTTCGCAATTGATGCTTAACCGCAGTGCAACTATAAAAGGGCTGTCCGATTGTCGAGATGAACATAGATTTACTTTCAACCCCGGCAAGTGCTCGGCATCAAGGTACCTACATGGTTGGCGGTCTCCGTGTCGGTTTAAATTTGTCGCAGGTGAAGACCCAATTATTCCTGCGCACATCAGGAACCACAGCTAGCATACGCTGCACCACATATTGTTTAATTCCTTTCCCCGTACACGCGTGTATCGGGCTTAAACCCGATGAACTAAGACCAGTGAGAGGATATGCCTAGTGTGATTCCATCTACTGGCGTTTATCCATCCGGATAACAGGTGCACGACTGCTCCCCTTCGGAAGTATGCCGGAGGTGTCGTAGAATCAAACAATCATGTTGTGGGCGACATTAAAACAGTATCTGGAAATTTTATCTTCCCATTTCACCGACAGCGAATTAGGTATGCATTGGGATTGCGCGACTTATCTTGAGTGGGTTATTCCTGATTGAGTTGTTTTATCGGACGTCTGTTTTCGTGCGTGCTCGACCTCAAGAGCCTTTCAACCGAGATTGCAGTCGTACTTCGAAATGAGTTATTGAACTTAATGCTGAATAATTAATCAGAATTATCTTTTCGCCCTATCATTTTTTCCTATTTTGGTATCACGTGACATGATCAGCGTGTGAGAACACGTAGAGTATTTTATGTGAAATTTCAAGATCCGTTTTGTAGTAGGGAATTTTGAATGAAGCTCCGACATAAAAGCATTATCCAAGCTCAGATTTTTTCGTTGTAACAGAATAAATGTCTTTGTCTGTACGTTTTACAAGCGTTACTCAAATTTGACCTTCGCTTCTCATGCAGATGAATCTGTCATCATTTTCATCATGCTGCGACTGATCACTCTTGTGGTTTGTCACACTGCAAACATCTTTCCAGATTGTCCAATTTACCTTTGATTTATTTTCGCAGGCTGGGACTATGGTTCGTTCTTGTCGCTTTGAAGACCACACGTTTATTCTCATGCAATTGCTACGTCTTCCGTCCAGATTGCTCAGAGTCTTTTTGGGTCTCCTAAACCCACCTGATCCTACAGTAGCGTGGAATCGTTCCACCACCGTTCTGGAGTTTGTGAAACAGCCAGAGGTGGAGCTGCTGCTGACTCTGTTTTCAATCTGTTTGCGACCTGTCCGGTATGTTTGTTCTAAAATGTTACTTTCTTTGGTTCACTATTCCTCTTTAATACGTCACACTAATTCCTCGTTGCTGTACGTCTTTTGTTTCCAGCGAACGCGACAAATTTGTTTCTGTTTCGCGTTCATTAACGCAAAGCAACTCGGCCAGGTCTTCAGTCTCGACAGTTGTGGAACCTCCTTGGGTGGTTGTCGATTCTGCTGGCGAAAGCGATCTAGAAGACGGCAATCCTGTGTTTTCCAAACTAGATATGCACACAACAGAATCCAATGAACTCCCCTCTCCGCCTGAGATTGCTTCTGTGAATGAAGCGTGCCTGTTTGTCGGTCCACGTGATTTGGATAGAATACTTCGTCAGCTGAATTTCGAACGCCTTATTCAGCTGCTTGCTTTTGACAACAGTTTCAATTCACAGTCTGACGACTCGGCGCGTGAACCGGGCCTCATGACTGTGTTGGCGTTTGCTGATCGCATAGTTGATTTGATCCAGGCGTGTGGAGATATTTACTGTAATCATGTGAGCGCTCCAAGCCCACGGACTCATTTGGGTGATTGGCGATACCTTGCGAAACGCTTGGCATGTCTAATCAGGTAAGTTGTTTTTCTGGCTGGTCGATGGGTACATGTTTGTGTGAGGTTTACTTGTTCATCTTTGTCATTGCAACAGGTTTTGAATTTGTGATCTAGGCCACAAACCTTGTGGTCGTTTGTTAGTTTAATCATCAACAAACCTTTCTTCAGTTCATTTCCTACGTGCATTCATGAAGTGGTCTATGATTGCAGACATCTGGAAAGATTTTCTGGTTGCTGTTTGCTGCGTTGTGTGGATGTCTATAGTGTTGATTTATAGATTGCCTTGGGGATTTTTAAATTTCATACTTGTCAATTTTGATATTTGGATAAACACCGCTAATTCCTTTCATCTTTTTGTCTGACCTTTATACAACTCAGCCAGTTGATCATGTTTGTTTCTTTTGAAAAAGCTACTAAAAGTGACAGAGGTGGATGTTTCCAACATTTATGAAATGGGTATGATGAATGATGGTGGTGGTGTTTAAAGAGAGTTTCGGCGAAAACGTTTCACATCAGCGTCATCATTTTCAGCCTCGACCCGTATCCGTGTATACGTTAGTTCGGGTTGTCGTTCGTTCTCACAATGACTGACGAAATTGCGAAGTTGTTATTACGTACGTGTGTATAGTGAAGATAAAGGAGAGAATGGAAACAAGCACACGAAAACAATTCAGTATAACGAAAGAGTTTGCGGATACAATTTCGCCGCTGACTGCGAGATTACCGTATATCTGACAACTTTTCCAACCGGCGTTCTGGGTGGTCACAAATTGTCCAACGAGGTAGACGACACCTACCAACCTTGGTCAGTGGACAGTCGGGCTTTCTTTGCTCGTGACCACTTCATCACCTGGCCGCCTTTCGTTTTCTTCCAACCATTGGCAGCTGCACTGAACGCTAAGCGGTTGCGGCGGCCGCTCCGCTGACACACGGGGTACGTATGTTATCATCTCGGGTATCGGTCGCGAATTTGCACATTCCCCAAACGCGCGCCGACGGACCGTTGTGTTACTCACATCCGTCAGCCAATGTGGTACGAGTAAACTGGCGCAGACACTGGTGGTCGAATATCGAGTGTTTGTATACATCTTCTGGCGAATGAACTAGGTCTCTGATGCGTAGATCAAAACTGGATGCGTACACGTATTGTAAACTTTGCTTTCAATCGATAAGTGGACGTATTTGGGACTGCACAAATGAGGGGGATTGCCGAATCCCTGTGTGTTTTCTCTGTGTTCGTAGACAGCCAGTCAGCAATACTACTGGCCGACGAAACAACACTAGTACGCATCAGGCAGCCTAATGCCTGGTAGATGCTGCACTCCGCGACACTCGGAACTTCTGAGTACCTTTTCCAGAATATTGTTGATTATGAAGCTGAGAGAGATGGGGAGATTGGACACCCCTATCGAATGCCGATTGACTTGGAGAATGCTCGTGATGGACGCCCATAAATGTGTGCATTGGAACTGCGCGGATGTGTTGCTGTTTTTTTTGACAATGGCTTTACATCCGGTACAGTGGTACCTACAATGAGACGTTGAGTTACAGGTTCCTTAGTTGTGTTCTCTGGTTTGGTTTGTCATATCAAGTTCGAGCTGTTTGGAGTTTTACGTTTCAGCAACCAAATCACAGTTTGAGTCGCTGTCGCAGGAACGTTACTCAGGGAATAAATAGGGACATTCGGTGTAAGATTGCCAGTGAACGCCGTTTCTTCTTTCTCATCGAGGAGACGAATATGAACATACATTGTGCTGTATCCAAGTAGTTTGAACTCTTCTACTAGGAGATTGCGTTGTGAAGATCTTAAATGTCGTCACCTTAAGGCTTGCTCGTACGGCGAGCCAACTTTTTAAAACGATGCCCCGTAATTGATTTTTAATAAACGTTCCATTCAGTAGATTATCCAATCTTTAGCTGCGCGCGCGTCGAACGAAGCGAACTGGTGGATTTGACCTCTTCAAGAGAATAGGTTATGCTTTTAGGTCGCATGAAATGCAACATCCAAACAACCCTTTGGATGACTACGAATCAGGTTGCTTCTTTAGAATCATGTTGTTGATCGATAATACATTATACGTGTTGCATAAAGTTTCGGCATTCTGCATAGTTTCTTCTGGGCGATATGTATAACCAAAACTGTTGCACGAACGTTCCGAACACCACCATCGACTTCTAATTCTTCCATGATGTCAAACGTCATGCGTAAAGGATTCTTAGTTTTTTGATGGCTTCGATTTTTCAACTGAAGACTGTCGGCAATCGCTCAGCGACAAGTTCGTGGAGTAAGGCGGTAAGGGGCTTCTATTCTGCTTTGAAGTATCAACGGCAGCAGTGGTCGAAGCATCATTCTCTGTGACTAAAAGAGCTTAGTGATCGATTGTGTTAACCGTGGCTTTCCCCAGCTCTTCCTTAAGTGACTCGCATGATACACTGCCATCGTACAATGGAAGAAAAGTTCGATTTTGGACCAATTGATAACTCTTGTCATATTCGTGAGACATAGACGCAAATAGGCGTTCAACGCGCTGTCGTTAGTCGTTGTTTCGTGTTTATGGTAAATCGCAGTGTAGTTTTAATCTTCCGTGATCTGGCTTAATCAGTCAACGCGAACTTTTGTATCCTTACTATGTGACAGTTATGACCCCTTTCACTTTGCTGAATTTTATTTAATACTTTTTTGTCATATCAAACAACTTTTTGTCTTGATCTCTGACATTCACAATTGTGCTGTTGATGTTGGCACATGTGGCACGCATCCCTTCCTCCCTAAGATGTTTATCTTTTGGTTAAAAATCCGCAGTGTAGTCGTCAGAAAACAATAGTGTAGCGAACAACGCTCGTTTTCGATTATTCATCATCAGGCTAATTCCATAACATTTATATATTTATCTGTCCCTGTTTCGGGAACACGCAATACCGTTTGTCACTAAAAATGGTGCACAGCGTATTTGGTGGAAGTTTCCTTATTGATAAATGGATTGAGAATAACACAACGTTATGAGCAAGTTGTAATACTCTACGTTTCAACCACCTCGGGTGGCCTTCCTCAGGAGTGTTGTAAGTATCTCTATCCTTAAAAAATAATGTATCATTTCTCCTGTTCTTTGATGTGTTTGGGGATAGGCGCTGTGTATATGTAGGGCGTTGAAAATATCATCGGGATTCCTTATGCATCCTCTCATCAATAGTTTGTGACAGATAATTGTTGAATTAAGGTTGATTAATGACTTGATTGCGTTCTATTATCTCAAGATGAAGGTGATTTTCCAGTTTTGCACTTCCTTAAAAACATTTCGACTTCTGACCACGTGAACTTTACATCGCATATCGATTGGTTTGGTTTCTGTCAGTTCATAGTTGATTGCTGAGTTTCCAACTGAAAAAAAAGTTTGATCCATGCTGCAACCAAATGTAAATGGTAGTCGTCTGTCGTCAGTAAATAGAATTTCAACCTTTTTTAGGTTCCAGGCGCACCGCTGCGCTACGTTATGCAACACGAATGGCTCAGTTTGATCTTAATAGCCATGTGTTCAAAGTATGGTAACATAGTGGTGACCTCAATCAGGTAGAAGTTATAGACTCGCCTGTGTTTGGGACGACGGAGCTCAAACTGTAGGTGTCAAAAATTCTTTCGTTTATCGAGGCCGGTAAGGTTATTGCGTTTACGGATATTTTAGTGAAACTATTCAATAGAGAGGATGAAGCTATCTTGGTAGTCGCAGATAAAGGAAATAGTTTGACGGCTGAATTAAAGTTTTCGAACGATGTCGCAGACCGATACAGTGTTAATAATAGCCTTTTAGCACAGTTCATGCGCAGCGCGCCTTTCGTGGTACATTTGAAGCGTGGACATTCGTCATAGTCACTAAAGTATCATTTGCAATCAGCATCCTCCGATACGTTTTCCTCAAGTGGTTGGGTTAGTGTGCGTGATTCGCAGGTGGCTTCGTGTCTCGTTGCTGAAACTGAGCAGGGAAATGAAGCCAACTATAAAGAACAAGATTGCAGACAGGTCGTTTCAAAATGTTGATCCTGTTTGAAAGCAGATTTCACGTTTAGTGGTTTATTCACCAAGGGCCGCTGACCGCAGCCGCATTAGTAGATTGGATTCCTGTTAACAGTAGACTTTGTGCCGTCCGCTTGGCAGGTTCTGTTAAAACCAGCTCTAGACGCAAAACTTTCAGAAATTTATTCATTGTGTCTGCTTATGCTCCTACTGACTGTAGTGAAATCGGCGTCAAGGACGCATTTTACTCGGATCTGGCCACTCTCCTTCGGTCGACACGTGGCTCTGACATAGTCGTTTTGGCCGGAGATATGAATGCCCAGGTCGGTCGCCTTGGTGAAGCCGAATCTCGTTAGGTGGTAGGTTTGGGATAGCATCACATCGATCAGATAATGGTGGGCGATTGTTGCAGCTATGCGCTGAGCATAATCTATTTTTAGCCAGTACTGGTTTTAGGCATCGTGCACGTCAATGCTATAGTTGGCGCCCGCCTTCTCCGAATCAGGCCTGGTCTCAGATAGACCACATAGCCGTTAGTTATAGGTGGCGGGGTTCCATTCAAGACTGTCGTTCTTATTGGAGCACGTACTTGGATTCAGATCATGCGTTGGTACGTTGCCGTTTTGTTCTTACTTTTGCTGGGCAACGACCCCTCCGGCAGCAACGGTTAGCTGTTGAGAAACTGGCTTTACCATCGGTTAGACATAATTACCAAACCAGCTTAGAAAGCTGCCTTAGTGGTACTCACTCCGAAGACCCTAATAGCTGCTGGACTCAAATCTCACAGGCCATTCAGAAAGCAGGTAGTGTAGCTTGCGGCACAGGGGTACCTGGGGTAAGCAAACATTGGATTTCAGAGAAATCCCTGGAGTTGTTGGAAGCCAGACGGAGGGTTCCTCCTGGTAGTTCACACAACAAGTCTAGAAGAGATATCCGTAGGAAACTGAAACGTAGTCTAAAGGCTGATCGTGAGGCTTGGTTAGTGGAAAAAGTTAAGGAAATGGAAACCGCATTTGCCTCAGGGAACATCGGTAAACTGTTTAAGCTGATCCGTGCCACCGGTCCCAGGCGACCGTCGGTCAGTGAAGCTATCAGCGAGGTAGATGGTACACTAGTCTGTAATAAGTCCAGAAGGTTAGAGCGTTGGGCGGAACACTTTGAGGGTCAATTTAGTTGGCCTGCTGCTTCTATTGCGTTGCCGCCACAAACTTGTGATGTAGCACCCTGGTCGGTAGATTTGGAACCACCCACTGAGACTGAGGTTCGCAATTGCCTTTCGGCTCTCAATCGTAATAGGGCTGCTGGCCCAGATGATCTCGTGCCGGCACTTTTCAAAGAAGGTGGAGAGGCGTTAGTAGAGGCATTGACTCAGTTGTTTCAACTTGTGTGGACGACGGAGACCATCCCTCCGTGCTGGGGTCACTCGATAATAGTTCCCATATTTAAGAAAGGAGCCCGGGGCTCTTGCGAAAACCATAGAGGGATTAGTTTGACCCCAGTCATTTCAAGGGTTCTAGCATCAATTATACTTCGTCGACTCACTGCAGTTCGGGAAGTAAACATTAGGGAAGAACAGGCAGGGTTTCGCCCTGGGCGGGGTTGTATAGATCACATTTTCACCCTTCGTCAAATTCTGGAGCAGCGTCATGTGTACCCGGCCAACAATCGCCATATTCCTCGACTATAAAGGTGCGTTTGATTCGGTGGACCGATCTACACTTTTAGAGTCGCTTAAACGTAGGGGTGTACCGACTAAGTATGTGAACATACTGTCGGCGCTTTATTCCCATACTTCAGCTCAGGTTAGGGTTTACGGTGAACTGTCTGACAGTTTCAGCACCAGGAGCGGCGTACGTCAAGGCTGTCCCCTTTCGCCATTTTTGTTCAATTTCGTCACGAAATAATGGAGGACTGTCTGCGGCACTCAAATGATGCCGGCGTGGACCTCCTACCTGGTGAAAGACTGACTGATCTTGATTATGCTGACGATAAGGTATTGCTGTTTGACAATTTTCAACGGCACAAACGAACTGGGGCGCTATGTTGCGTTCTTGCTAGTACTCGGAAACATTTGCCAGTCCATCAAAATGCGCAGAAGTGCTTCTGCAAGGATTGCTTGTATCACGTAAGATTTTATATTAGATAATGAATTCATGAGATTTGCGGTTTGTGTTTCCTGGAGACTGCATCAGCGACGGCGGCGGAGGTGTAGGGAATGAAATGTGAGCGTGTATTTCCAAGGCTATGGGCGGTGTTCGCTAATTTGAGACAGCTATGGCGACAGAGATACTTTTCTCGGAGCTTAAGTACACGCCGTGATCGGTAATATCAACAACAACAGGAGGAGCCGTATACGTTTAATACGAAACCTAGAGCAGTACACTTAATCGAGTAGCCGACGATAACACGCTGCTCACAATGGTAGATTATGAAAACACCGAGTTTGCGTTCGATGTCGCCATTCGTATCGGGTGGCACCAGCGAGTAAGCAACGAGGAGGTTAGGAAGCGGGTGTTTGGCACTGATTGTCAAACGAGTTCTCTTGTTCAGTCGCTACATTTGCACAGACTTAGATGGTTGGGTCATGTACTAAGGATGCCAGCTAGTCGTTTGCCACACCGAGCACTGTTTGCGGACGCTGCGGCTGACTGGCGCAAGGTGGACAGATGATGACCTGGCGTAGACAAATGAAATCGTTCACGAAGGGGTTGGTCACTGTAGGTCGGGTTCGTCTCCCGGGCTGGGGCCCTCGCGACTCACAGAGTCGGTGGCTTGAGACGTTAGGTGAGATGGCGGCTAATCGAGCTCAGTGGCGTGAATGCTGTCGTTGTTTGGCCGAGTTGTCTGTGAAGTGAGTGCACTTAATGATGCGGGGCAGTGAAAGCCGTAAGGAAGCTGTCTCGCTGATGACGCCTTACTTTCACTCACAGCTCGGTTGTTTGTTTGCAAGGTGTAGGCGCCTTGATGTTGTGTTTGAATATAGACGTAGCTATTTTTAGTAGTTAGGTCCACTTCCCCTCCCCTCCTCTGTTTTCTTCTTTCTTCCTATATAAGTTTTTTTTTTCTTTGTTCTCGTGGTTGTGTGGCAGTCAAGCATCAGTGTGAACCACTGATGTATTGCTGTCTATGATGATGATGATGATGTGATGGGAGTTCGAATCCATGCCTTAGCAAGCATATGCTCTACTGATGAGCTCTAACAAGAGTGAGATTCGAGTCTTGTGCTTCTTTTCGAATGAGGCTGGCTGGGAAGTCGATGTGAATGTGAAGACTGCGATCAACTGTGAGTGACGCTCAAATTAAGACAACCAAATCCCTGGTTGTTTGTTATGACCCGCTGGTCAACGATAACGATAATGTCTAGCGCACGACTATAGTAATACACGAACACGTAGCACCGAGCGTAACGATAACCAGAAACCCCAGAAGAACACAGAAGACCTTGACCTTCAGTCGAGAATGTATTTGCTCTCTAACCAAAGGTAACATTGCAGACCAGCGTCTGCATATATATAGTCTCTGAACAGCCTTGAAGAATCCCACGTTAATTGATGCATTAAAAGTGGGATGGGCCAATCAGAGACGCCGGAGAAACGTGCGCCAAAATTGAGTTTTGGCACGTTGTGGCGCGAAAAGATTAAATTCAAAATCACAATTTATTTTTCGAAGATAGCTCGAAAAATAAACCCTTTTTGGGGAAAATAGACTTTCCCCAACATTGTTCACCAGAACTATGAAGTGTTGATATCGGAAGAGGAAGTCGTAAGTAGCTTTGTAGGGTTAACAGGAGTTAAAAAGGAGAAGGGAGATCAGATATCCCTGTCAAACGCCA
>LOND01003486.1:34327-47736 GCA_014220965.1 Paragonimus kellicotti | reverse complement strand
ATTTCAAGTTGAACATCACCCACAATTGATCGCAGCTGTCGCATCGGAGTTATCGATTGGAGTTAACAGGCAGTAACTGTGTCTCCTCTCGAGACGATCGGGCAACCTGATCATTACTCACAAGCGAAAGTGGTTGAGCGTTCACATATGATAATTCGGTCGTGCCTAATGTGAGGTCAATGGCGCAGTGGTAAACACGGTTGCCTCATGAAAGCATGGCCGGAGTTCTAGTCCCGGCAGTGGCAAGGATATGCACTACTGACGAGCTCTAATGAGAGCGAAACTCGAGTCTAGTGCTTCTTTTCGAAAGGGGCCGACTGGAAAGTCTATGGGAATGCGACAGCTGCGATCAATTGTGGGTGATGTTCAACTTGAGATTAACTTGAAACAAAAGGGGGGCATTCTTCTAGTTTCATTTGCAAACTGAATGCGGTGACCACAACTGAAAGTAATTTCCTTTGGTTTGCACTGTTCAAAAAACTTTCCATTACTGGACTTGTGCTTACTACTATTGCCCAGGTGAGAATAGGGGAGTAGAGATCCAGACTGACAATCTTCGAGGCAGCCAGCCTACATCCACTGGCTTGCGGTCATGCTGGCGTTGCTCGCAACGCCGTTGATTCATATATGTATCTCTAATTACCGCGCGCCATTGCAATTCATTCTATGAACAGTTTTTCAGTAGCGTATGCCAGGAGATTTGTAAAACCATTGCAGTTTTTACCTTCTCACACCGGATGTAATACTTAGTATAATAAACATGATAGGTTTGTTGTACGCACAATTCGTGATTGGATACATGATTTAATCAACAACACTTCGAGCGGAATTAACTAGAATGTGATGGGGAGTTTCTATATGGGCTTGAGAAAATTAAATAGATGCACACAATCCCATCTAATTCAACGCCTTTAAAACGTAGCCTTTTAAAAAGTATTCATTGTTACCATCTTCTTTTCTACTCAATGTATATTTCTATGAGTTCTTGATGTTAAAATGCAATATTTCGAAAGAAGGCATATCTAAAAATATTCTCACGCCTACTGGTGATGCTTCTGGTGTCTTTCTTGCACGCATACGTGTACAGTATAGCAATCATTTTATGGCACCGATGTTGGTCGGACACTGTTACTGCTCAAAGTGGTCAATCACACTTGTATGCGTTCTCCAGTTGATTGCTTTTTGTTATTGCCTTGTTTCGAAGATTAGATGAGTGTGCATCGCCGTGATCCATTTGAGTGAATGGATGCAGCTCACCATCTGGCTCATGAGATCTGGACAGTCGCGTGGGTTTGTAAGGTAGCTATCCGGGTCGCTCGTGATTTACTCATGTTCACTTGCGTATCGAACTACTGAACAACCAATATAAGTGTTTCCACTTGGATAAGTTACGGACATTGAGAAAATATCAGAATTACGAGCTACAGAAATCTCAGTAGCCAAATCTAGGGGTTTTTCTTCATAAACCGTCCAAAATGTCGTTTGACAGGGCTCGTATTAGTACATACACTGAAGGTGACTTGTCACAAAACAGATGTTACTTGCGAGTTCAACAAAATATCGACGGGGTTGAAGAAGCCGCTTTTCGGTGTTTTGTTTGAAATACGTGGTGAGTTATCTTTGGCTGAAACTATCATTTCTGAAAAAGGTGTCCTCAGCAGCTTATAGCATTCCGCGGAAACGAATGACCTCGGGGAGCAGGCTTAAACAGTGGTTCAGCCAGGTGGGTAGGACGAGGCTGTGTGCGTCAAATGTTGACGCAAGCATGTTCTTGTGACCGGAGCTTATGAACAGTCATTGGGACCATGAAACGCACGACCAACAGCACTGTTACTGTTATCCAGCTAGGCAGCCCCTATGAGAATTCACTAGAAATTGGTTATCAGAAAGAACGTGGAGTGAAGGGCAAGACAACTTAATAGGATAAAAAGAGTCTCACTTTATCCGACACACACGAGTTTGGGAAAACTGAGAATGGGCAAAATAAGACACATCTGGTAATGCAGTAACCGGCATGCTTTCTTTAACTTCCGAAAGAACGATATAGTAAGCGTGCAACAAATGACCGCTTACTATTTTAGGCAGCGGCGTTTATGTCATCATCTACTGTCTGAATGAGCCCCTTAGAACATCCAAATCCTGTAGACCAGACATAGGAGAAAAAACTTATCCCCAAAGATATATGAGCAATTCGACATTAAAGAACTGATGATATGGTCGACTGCATGCAACAATTCTCGCTGGCAGGTGAATAGATTACGATTATAAAAAGTCCGACAAGTTTTCCACTGAAGACAGATTGGGACTGCTAGTGGCCTGCTGTCTAATATTCGCAAACTTTGTGACGTTAAATCTTAAATGCACGTAACAGTGAGATTCTCTTCATGCGGAAGGATATCCAACCTGACTTGGATACTTGGCCTATGAGAGCATACTGAGAAGTTTCAACTGGAAAGGTTGCTATAAATGAGAAGTCTATGTGTATATTGACAAGCTTTCCACACCGTAAATCTTACATACTATGCCTAGACAGTTATAACTGATTTCAGCCGAATTTATCGAATTTGCTTACTTACCATTTACAATAGAACCATTTCCCCGTAAATTCTAGAATGTAACAGATCACAGAATGCAACGCTTTTTCAGTTTCCAGAAGGATGCGACTTTCCCAGATAGGGTATGGTATAAATGGGTCATAATATGTAATAGAAGTCTCAAATAATCCTAGCCGAAATTCCGTTTAAAATCTAAGTCACTGTAGAGTTAACCCATCAAAAGCTTCGGGATGCAGAAGTTTTCTGAGATTAAGATCTGCCACAATTTTTAAATATACACATAAATCATGCTTCAAAAGAAAACGAACCGACACAACGATCGATGATATATGGATATATCATTTATTAGTAATGATCAATATGTAATGCGGCAACGGAAATGGCCTTTTAAGTTAGGCAGTACCATGTCAATGTGATCAAACTACACTGATTATACTTATTTTCAAGTTTGAGGGAGTACTATGTAACACTCGAATTTTGTTTCCAATATCTGTAATCTGTCACTTCCGGTAGGCTAACGTTCATCAGATTATGCAAAAGCTGGGTCAAGCAGCAATGTTGATCTTCAGTTGTCCAAACCATTTTTCAAAATAATGATTTCGAGGCTTAAATACATTTCCGCTAACTAGTTGAAACGTCGCAATGTAGCATGTCCATAATTTCATTCATATAGGCAAATCGGGACGAAGCCGGCAGATCGTCGCGTTTTGTACATCGAAAAAATGTTTGAATGTAACTGAAACCTTTTGCACACATTAATCATGAGACACGGTTTATAAACACCAACTTGGTTGCACCTCTTTCGAAATGATAGCTCTCTCTTCCGCCGACTGTCATCTGTTTTTAGATAAAACTGTAGTCACCGGTTCTGCTCAGAAGGTTTCCTTACCGATTTACAACTGGATTGTATAGTTAAGCCAGGATTCAGAGGTTTGTTTGAATAAAGTCTGCCACTTTTACCAAACGAGATTGGGCCACATACATGCGTATGTATGGTCATTATTAAATCAAATGGAATTAGTTGTCTACACACATTTGTGTTCTTGAGTTTGTACGGAAGTTTGTGATATTTGGCAACAGAAACTTGTTCGAAGGACATAACTTGTGGCAACAGATAATTGTAGAGTAAACGAATTGTGTCCAAGTAAAGACAGAATCAGGTGCATATGGACGGAACTGCACAGGTCTTCAAAGCATTGCTTTCATGACTTATGAATGCAATTCCCATCCAAAATTATGAACTAATCAACCACTCATCAATAACCACTTTTGATACAGATGGAATTGATAGGGACCGGCAGTCTCTTCTTACCCAGAATTTCAGGTGAATGCTGTTAAATTAGTCGTGAGATTCGCCAGGATACATGTGATTGAGCTCACGAAAGTGCCAGCAGAACTTAGGCTATACTTGACGCACATCATCAGGCATGATGCTTGATGTTTTAGTTCCCTGCTACATGTGTAGCATTTTTACAGAGTGTTAATTTTGTCCTCGAGTTCATTCATTCTTACGTCTTAAAGACAATCACTACTTACTTCTCAAGAGGAAACCCATAAGAAAGCCTTATAGTTCTAACAAACAACCCGTTCAGTAACTTCTGACCAGACCGTCCCTGCCGTCTGCCAAACCTGAAAATTTGAGTAGCAAATGTTTACAACATGTAACAAGATCATAACGATTCATGTACGTGAACATTCGAGAGTGTATAAACCAACAATTCAGTAACATTTAGTACAATAATAAAAATTTTGATATGTGGAAAATGTTTACGTGCATTCTCTGTGTAGATTGAATAAGCAAACAATAATTTTCCATACTATGAGCCTATCCTGTTTTCTGTGTCGCTTGAATGAATTGTGGTACCTTTTGGTTGCTCGTGCATATCAGATTTTTCATCATTGTGCTCGTAGTGTAGTAATCAACACCGTGTTTAAGACAGAACGCTTGCGTGAAAATGGTATCTTCAAGAGTGGTGAAGTATTATCTGTATGATTCAATGCTCACTCAATCGAAAGAATGCCACATCTTCAAAGCGTGTTGTTTGCCATAGCTAAACCAAAATACAGTCTTGTGAGAAATCCTTATTCCCACTGTAGAACTCTTCAAAGTTCCAAGTTATCCTTTGGCCTGTGTTGAATCATTACTATGTGTAGCTGGATGATATCAATACCCACAGGACTTTTGAATTATAACTCCTGGGGAAATAGCTGTTGTAATTAAGCCGGTTGCCAGCTAGTCGTTTGCCACACCGAGCACTGTTTGCCGACGCTGCGGCCGACTGGCGCAAGGTGCGAGGTGGACAGATGATGACCTGGCGTAGACAAATGAAATCGTTCACGAAGGGGTTGGTCACTGTAGATCGGGTTCGTCTCCCGGGCTGGGGCCCTCGCGACTCAGAGTCGGTGGCTTGAGACGTTAGGTGAGATGGCGGCTAATCGAGCTCAGTGGCGTGAATGCTGTCGTTGTTTGGCCGAGTTGTCTGTGAAGTGAGTGCACTTAATGATGCGGGGCAGTGAAAGCCGTGGCAAGAAGCTGAAGCCGTAAGAAGATGTCTTGCTGATGACGCTTACTTGCCTTCAGTGGGTTGTTTGTTTGCAAGGTGTAGGCGCCTTGATGTTGTATGTTTGAATATAGACGTAGCTATTTTTAGTAGTTAGGTCCACTTCCCCTCCCCTCCTCTGTTTTCTTCTTTCTTCCTATATAAGTTTTTTCCTTTGTTCTTCTTCGTGGTTGTGTGGCAGTCAAGCATCAGTGTGAACCACTGATGTATTGCTGTCTATGATGATGATGATGATGAATTAAGCCGGTTGGAGGGTTTTCGTAAGACAAACCACTTTATCTTCCTGTAAGTTCAAAGTGTTCATTATTTTCAGCATCGAGCGTTATTCCATATTCTTTACAAGGCCTATCGCCATCGGCCTAAATTACGAAACTTTTACATATGTACGTGTAACCTTAGTCATATGGTTATCCAGTATTAGTATATCTGAGAGCGGTTTGTTCAGTCTGTATTCATGATAACTTGCGCATCATGTTTTGAAATGGTTTCCGCTCGATAAAGGCACATAACGTCAAAATGCGTACGGTTAGATCGGTTCCTGGCAGTTATCTCTAATTCCGGCAGATTAGAATAGTGTGTCCTATCCGAAAAAGTGGATACGATTGACATGAACAAAAAATCTTCTACGCGGAGATCGTCGTATTTCTTATGACTTGTTTATTCGATGACCTCAGCTTGTATTAGGCTGTCATGGGAACCTGTTGGACCAAAACCAGTCGTTTGCTGACCCTGAGAAATAACAAGAAGTTAATATGACAGTTTGTCCCTACGGTAAGGGTGTCTTCCCCAGGTGAGTTGCAATGAGGTTAGAAGTAGAAACAAGGTTGTCTATTTGATGTACGTGACTGTTACTTGGATTCTAGTAGACACGCATCTTCTTCATAAGATTTCAGCTAAATGTTAATTATTTGATTCCTTACTATGTTTTGAAAAGTCAAGTGTCGCGTTGGTTTATCTACGTCGACCAGAAAAATAACGCAAACATGATAACCTGAACAATTTGTCTGCACACGATAAATGCCACTGAACATTCTACTATTAATAGTTCATCATGGAACATTAAGCTAATCTGCTAGCTCGTTTTTTGGGCAGCAGTTGAATGCGCTGACCAGCAATACAGGTAGTATCATGTGTTGATTTAAGAGTTATACACGGTGCCACGCAAAACAGTTGAGGAAAATTGCGATTTCTCTCATTAAGGCTCAAATGAAGATCGACTTTCTTAATTCCCAATGTTAGTTTTATTTAAGACATTTGACAGAAGAAGTATAAGCATGTCCTAAATTATTCACATCCGTTCATTCCACAATATTGTACGATTTGGATGTTTACTAATTTAGTCGCCCACAAGAGTCACTCGTCAAAATGTTATTTTTTCTTCCGAAATCTTATTTCAATCTTTCGATACGGTTTATTGCCCTTACTTGAAGTGCGAGTATGCTCAGCGGTAAGGTTCACTTCAGTGTGAAATGTACAGAACATGAAATTTTTAAATCATTTACGTGAAAGCAAAACTGTTCGTGGCAAACTTGCAAAGTTAAGGTAACGATACCACCTTAATAAATTTGGAAAAGATGCGCATTGTTTTGTGCAAGGACTGTTCATATACATCTTGCCTGTTACCACAGCAGATCTAATGCAATTAGTATGCGGCCGACAGACATAACGAAAATAGTAGAGTGTGGAATCAATACGTGAATTGAAAGCGGTAAAGGTGTAAAACAAGATTTCAGATGACGTGACGTAAAACAGATTAACATACGAGTAGAACTGTGGGTTACATGGGAAGAAATAGCACAGTAAAGATAATGAAATAATCAAGAATCAGTCTACATATTGAACACCATCCACAGTTGATCACACCTTTCGCATTTATATGGGAGCCTCAGATAGCTGTTTTCACAAACAATCACTAGGCTCCTACTGGGGCCTACCAGTAATGTATGTAATGCCGTGACCTGTGTTCGAAACTCCAGCCTATAATCTTATGAGACAGTCAGGGTGACTAGTTAGCCACAGATCTCACATTAGGTCTCTAAAAGGTCAGCCACCTCATCTAGTGCAAGCACTTAACGGAACGTTTATTGTACCTTCTCCTAGGGTGGTCGGGTAACCAAGTTTTGCCAGGCAATTACCAGTGTTAATTCGATCACGCCTAACTTTGATTTCATTGACGAAACTGTTAACACGTTCGCCACATTTGAAAGTTCAATCAAAGTCCCACTTCCGATCGTGACAGTAATACGCATTACTGGCAAGCTATACCAAGAAAGGAACTCGATTCCGTGCTTCTTTTTGAAAGGAGTTGGCCTGAGATGTCTGTGTTGATTGCGACTGAATGTGAAGTATGATGATCTGTCAAAGGGTTGTGAAGGATCATGAGAGGCGTAAAGAGAAACTGTAAATTGCCAACTGAATTTATACCGAAAGAAAATAAAACTACCGAGGAAGGGAAAAAAGGTGTAACCTTCTGCTTCTCTGTGCAAAAGACCGAGTTCGCTCGATGTGCGACAACAATCTTTACAAACCATGATCTCACTTCTATACACACTACATCAAACTATCTTGGCGCACGTTTGTTTTCGTGTCCTACTCACTCTGACCTCAAGTTCGAAGCTAACAAACCTTATGACCAGTACTGCGCGTGCTAGCTGAACATTTTATTCTAATAACTTCAGGATAACAACATAATTTCAGTGCTCACGACATCTTATATTTCACACTTAATCTCGTTTTACTGTATATTATTAAACGTAATAATATTCCGATTACTGTTTTTGCTTAATTTTCTTCTCTGTCTACAGTTACACTCTTCAATGTGTGCTGCCAATCAACATGTTTCTGGAGAAGATTTACATTTTTTTATGGCTCTGGTTTTTCCTTGTCGGTCTGATCACCTTGGTCAGTATAATTGTGTGGATTTCTCGCATCGGCACACAGCATTGTCGGTTTGCGTGGATCCGGCACCAGCTGATCACAATCCGTCAGTACAACCGCAGTGTTCACTGCTGCAAGCAGTTCGTGGAGAATCACCTTGGGCCAGATGGGGTGTTTATACTGAGACTTATTGCACAAAACTACGGCGATTTGGTTGCTGGGGATGCAGTAGGTGAATTGTGGAATGCGTACTGGCAGAAACGAACTGGTGGTACAGGAGACAAAACGGGGAGTGATAAAGGACAGGATTTAGGATTCACGGAATACAGTAGGCAGACGTCTGGGCGAACTGTTAAACAACCCGGAGCCTGCGTGTTAGACCATCTTCACGTAGCAGACAAACATTAACAGCAACACCGTTGACAGGCGACTCATCAGTTCATACACTGTCCCATAAAGAACAACGTAGAAAGCATTTACTTCAAACAGGCTATTCAGCCACGATGATGGCAACTGAGATGATACATCCTTCTGATCGTTTTGCGGTCCCCCTTTTGACCTCCGTTAGAAAACCACCGTCCATACACTCGCGCGATTCATCTCGATACAGTCGTGATAGCAGAGACAGGGATAAGAGCGAATCACCACCACCGATTCCCCAGCGATCATCGGATGGCGGGGAGTATAGTCTGAGTGATCGTCGATCTGTGCAAAACTTTGGAGGACGCAGCGATTCACAATCATCCTCTGTAAACCGGCCGTTGACACCAACAAGAGAGGTTGACACAAGCGCAAGAGAATATGTGCTGGAAAGCGGACAGGATATTGCGTGTCACAGAGAAAGCGATGTTGATCGTGAGGTTCGTGAGGCGTTTGTTGTGGATAGACTGACAGATGATGATAGAGAATATAATGTGTACAAAGACACCTATGTCGATGAGTATCAACCAGACGATAATATTGTGTAATACGGATAACAATTACAGTTATTGTTGCTTGCTGTTAACCATCTGAACCGAATACGTCTTTCCCTATCCAAAAACACTGTGTGGTCGTTAACACATTTTTCAATTATCAGTCTGCCAACTCAATTTTCAGCGAAGCCTTCAAACCCCCGTTTTCTGCAGGGCGAGCCTTCCAAAAACGTGTTATAATTCAACCAACGTAAACTAGGTTTCGCTTGTTGATGAGCGACTCCGCTGATCACCAGTATGGATACGTGCCTACCCACATACATTGTATTATCCAGCTTTTTTAATCAAACTACACTTGAAAGTATATTTTTTGACTCATTTTTGGAACGATTTGCATGTACCTAATCGTCTTACGGGCACTTGAAATAAAGTTGTAAAAGAAAGTATTTCTGGATGAATTACACAAGCAAACGAGGTGTTTCTATGAATTACCAGTTCATTTTAAGTGTTGAGATATTTTGGTAACAAGCAGATCAGCAGCTGTGTGGCTCATAAAAATGTGGTTCATAAGACAGTTGCTAACACCAGTATTAATGCTCGATAGCCGTTGGGCATCCACTCAAATAACAGCTTGTTTCATAGACATTCGGATTCTAAATTGCGGTTAGTGAAAACGTTAGTTTCTATAAAGCCAAGATCCTAATGCCACTTCAGTTATAATAGAGTTCTGCTTAATAAAGAGTGTAAAATCACATTAGCACAATACTTAATTTAGAGCCCTTTTAATATCTTGAAACAGTGCAGACTCATTGTAATGGATTGGTTTGTCGAATATTAGTCTTCTTTGGGACAGTTCTCATTGACTTCAGTGGATTACTTGCGGTTATCGGTATTGTCACATTTGTGCAATCTTTTGTGAGCAACAACAGAGTAATTTACTTTATCCGTATTAACACCACTTTGTTCAAACCGTTGAAACATAATACAGCTACACGGAAACTACTATTCCGAAGTAGTTATAAATCGCGAATTTTTATTATTAAAGTTTCTGCAGATAGCCAAACAAGTGAAGCTGTTTAACATGGACCAGTGTAAATTGCACCACCTGAAATTCACTCAGATTAGTCAAGTACGCATATTCCATGCATTGCTTAGTGAACGTTGTAATGATGTATACCATTCTAAAAATGTGTGCCTATACTAATTCGATAGGTGATTCTCATAGCGAATAACGTGCTCCAAATTTTGAACACGTAGATGGTCTGCATAACACAGTAAGAATTATCCCGGCTATTTTGTTTCGATTAGTGAGATGTCATTAATTTCATGTCTGTACTTTGACAGACAGCAACTGAAAGATAGAAAGATACCCGGATATTCAGCTTGAAAGTCTACTAGCATATGTTGCCATCTTAGGTAAACATATTCGTAGCCGCCCTACCACTTGGACACCGCCAGTTTTCGGTAATGCGAATCTTTATTTGGGATATCAGGCAGTTCAATTTATTCTGCAACCTGAAATGGACCAACAAAGCTTAGTCATACACGTTTGATTGAAAGTGGTCATAACTATCCTAAAGGTCATCATAACTATTGAAGGTGGTTTGAAATCAACCTGTGGGCTGGCTGGGTTGACAAGCGACTATCTATTGTGAGAGATCTGACTAGCGCTTTGTGTAAACAACAAAATGCACAAGGAGGGAGAGAACACAATCAATCAATCCATACGACTGAAAACCCTTTTGTCAGTCACTAACGTGATGTACAGTTGATATTTACTGGTTCCCATAACGACTATGTTCATGCACAAACATGCGTAGACGAAAAGTGAACTGCTTGGTTGCACGAAAATATCTGTCACACTTTCCTTACAGGAGACACATTTCATGGGAAGTATATTGAAGACATCAAGTTTTAACAGGCTTTCGGGTTTTGTGTTACGTGGAGGCAGCTTCAAATTAAGGTGCACAACCCGTTACGAACTTAACATTTTGGCCAAGGTTATGTATTCATCTTGAAGAGCAGTGTTATCAATGTAGCCTTCATAATTTTAATCAGGTTCGTGGAGTTACATGTTCGCCTGATTGCCCGCACGACTTTGTGTCTAAGAGACGAACTGTTATCCTTTCAGAAAGTTGAACGTGGATAAAAGATATTCCTTGGAATGGTACATTCGACAGACTGAGCGCGAAGGATAGCCACTACCTAACAGCTTTACATGGAAAAAAACACTACCCTGCTATCACATGGTTACTACACCGTTTTCAGAAAGTGACTTTATGTGTAGTTGACAAACAACCGTGAGAAAAAATCACAAGTTGGACAGTTATTTTGTGATAATTTGAAATTCCGTACCTCGAAAACGCTTTGTTTTCTCAAGCAACTTTAACCAAAGCATCGGGACGACAGATGTTACGCTTGGATGGTTTTCAAATGGAATCACAATCAGTGCATGTGATGTGCAGACAAGCAGATGGTCACTGGCCACTACTGAACAAAGTTAACCAATCCGCTTTTTCCAAATGGACAGGTGCTTGCCAGTTCTGAGCAGTTCAAACTGTATTGCTGAAAGAGTGGTTGGCTGAATGATTGATCACCTGGGAGATCTGTAAATTTGCATTAGTTTATTTACTAACATAAGCATAGAGTCAAGGATAGAATTTGTAACATGCCGTTTGTATACACTAGAAAACACTGCTACAGCGACAGACGGGTTGTAAGCTTCCGTTATCAAAATTATGACTGTTGACTCAAATATCTGTCTAGTTAAGTGAACCGGTATAATCAAGCTGCATGCAAACGCACGGTCTGAAACTGTCCTTACTCTGTGGTCCGATAGACACAGAACAGTAAGTTTAAGTGGGTTCACTTCCATACACTATGGTATGACAAATAGTAAATTAAACGGCACATTGTGACATATTTTCTGCTTGTGCATTGCAAAAGTGTTCGTTTTTATGATGTACGTTGTTTCAGATGAGTTGCACATTGTCAGCCGCGCAGATTTATAGACGTACAATCGTAGCAAGAAATCGTACCATTCTGTCGAGCGCTATGCGTGGTAGCATATCGACGTACCTGATTGCAAATTATACTGGATACACGAATGAGATAATCATCATATCACTATCTTTTTTCTACTCTTTGTTCCCACTTACAACTCAATTAAAAATACTAATTCACTTTCTTCCTGGTTTCCAACGGACCGGATATGGTGATCGTTTTTTATCGGTAGTTCCTCTGTTTGAATCGCTTCCTCCTGAGTTTGTCTTTGTAAGTCACTCATGACGTATTTACTACTGACAAAATCAATAAAAACTAATGAGTTTTGGCTCCAAATGTATATCAACTGGGTGCTGAAATTTTACTGGTTTGAAGCTGTTTTAAAGTACATGAGGAGAGGTTAACAGCTGATTAATTCAAAATTAACATAGTGAATAGATTATCTATCAGTTTATTAACTGTATATTTCAACACCTGTCTATTTATCTTTATTTATATCAATGTCTTATTCGCGCAGTCTGATTGGCAAGTAATTCAGCGCCTGTTCAAAAGTATCCGGACATTAGTTTGACAAACGACACAAGCTTCCGCTTGGCCTACATCAATTGAACATATCGGTGTGGTCTGCCGTAGATGCCTTATCAGAAACCACAAGCGACGTATTTACTTAGGCTTTCATCTGTTAGTTTGAAGTCACGACTACGCAATAAATTACTACATATTTAGCAATAATCGTGCTAAAAAATAGTCTTTTGTGCCCAATGCCAGTTGAATATAACGAATATGCAACGCACGTGATAAAAACCCCCAACGATCAAAACGAGTTTATTACGATTCGGTGGATTTCCTTCAGTTGTACACAACTTAATCAGTTTGTGAGTCGAGAGAACGATGTCAGTTGACTTCATCACGTCTCCTGGTGTTCTTTTGAAGTGCAACCTATTCAGAACATAGCTTTCAAATTTCCAAATTTTTACCGCATTTTCGTCGTGTCAGAACTTGCTTTGAACTCATGAACCAGTCTCTGTTCCCAGTCCAGAATAGAATTACATCCTCAAACAGTCATTCCGCCAATCAAAATGTTTGCACTTGAAAGAAAATTTATATTGTAGAATAAGCAGTATGTTTGAAATCAAGGGGCATATGTCAAAGAGAATGGGAGATACATTGGCGGACTTTGTTGCCGTGTAACACGCGACAAGCATAAAACGCTGCATCTCCAAATTATGGCATCTAACAATCACAGGTTAGGAAGCTGGTGTTGTATTACTGCTTACTGCTTCAATGGATATTTTAAACAACCATTTCTCGTTGCAAGTTTGAACTGACCGAACAAAAGACTGACATAACATGACTTAGGCTCCAGCAGATTCCGCTGCATCTCCACTGGTGCTTACTGCCGATAAGTTAAATTTACAAAATTCCAGATCACAAGGAGATCAAAAAGGGTCAAAGTTTAAGACCAGTTTGACTGTCGACGAAACAACACCAACCTCACA
>LOND01003486.1:0-17771 GCA_014220965.1 Paragonimus kellicotti | reverse complement strand
TACAACATCAGTCGTATTCGATGACAGCTTTCGTCTGGAGAATGTCTAGTAGTAGAGATCGAACATGTCATTTGTATGCATGGGCATACTGTGACCGAGAACTGGGACACGATCCTAGTGCTTGTAAGGTTAGTCTGTTTGCGACTTCCCTGCCCGGACAACAGTGTATATTACCGGCGTAGTTTCACAGGACAAGCTGATATCTACACTGTCCCATTTTAAGTCGATCAACCTAATTGTTCATCTGAGGGCGAAGAAATCTTGTATAAACAGCCTTGTCTTTACTGCTTCTAACAGCTGCTTTTTAAAAGAAAGAATATGGTTACAAAAACCAAAACAAATGGACCTTTGACATTTTCGGATTACACTACTCAGGCCTAGATTGTTTGATAGACAAGTAAGTTTACATGAAATCGGATGTACGCCAACAACAACCACAGCCGATCAACTCATCGACTCAGATAGACTAACAATATCCGCTTGATCGTAGGTGTACCCAGCTAATCACTATACTTTGAAGCTAGGATTATCGATGCAGAACGTTATGGCTATTTTATTATGCTATAAAAATCTAGTGTCCGTTAATTTAGTTGGGTTGGTTTCCAGCAGATTAGCTTTAGAAAGAGCGTAACACAAGAAGGAGTTTTCAGACTGGAACTGGATGGTCTCTATGTTGTCACGAATCCAACTTCACACTTTGATTAACAAGAATAATGGTAATCATGGCATTGTATTATCTCTTCCAGCCATAACATACCATAGCAACTTAAGTTTTTGAACAAATGAATTCTGTATGAGCACTTTAGAGTAATCAAGCCAGATTCAGATAGGCTGTGCAACCTCTACGATACGACATTTCATAACATTTTGTGAACAAGCTGGATGGTTTGAATACCACATCCAAGTGGACTGTGTTACAAAGGTTGATCAGATGAGTCAACACTACTCTGAAGACCTTTTTTCGATAAGTTGTCGCGAGCCATCTGCGGCGTCGTTCGTGTATTCTCCCCGGAAATTTGTGTGTGTGTGTGACTGATGCAGCCTACTTCATATGAACAATAAGATAATTAGATGTAAAGTATAGTATTAGGCACGATGTTTTGTGCTGAAAACGTAGTATACCGCTACACACCAAATTTCGTTAAGCTCGTAGATGTCGACTTGAATGCAAATAACTTCCCGCACATCACTACACCAACGTTTCATCCAAACTCGACTTTTTTCACTGTAAAACCGTCTATGTTGATAAACCAACCGTCTGCGTGATATTGCTAATTTTCTGCTAAAATGCAAATAAGGTCGATTGCACATAAGGACTGGAGGTAGCTGTTAAAGTTGGGTGCCATGTGCGCAATATTTTCACGTTTATTCTCGGCCTGTCTCTCAGTTTTTGTCATCATCATGTTCATCATCTTGGCAGTCATCATCCGCTCACAGAACCTAATTTGATTCCCATTCAGTCTACCAGCACATTTTTCCGAAGGCGTGAAATCGTGTATGTGCGCATTTGCCAATATCGGCGGGCGACTCCCCCGGCGTATCCACCCACACCCTCACATGCCCATACCTAACTTAGTTAGATGCGGCTGTCGGTCATCGTCACCGGTGTCCACCATTCAGTATGCTTTACTCCATTTTCTGAACAACCCGTCTCATCAAAAACCAGTATTATACTGCGCAGCATGGGTGTTTTCTGTAGGACATGCATGTAAACCAAAGATCCGATGTTATCCACATGCCACACCTGCCACGTTTCCGTCAAGTCGTTCGCATGGTTTCGTTCATTTTTGGCCATATCAGTGAGGAAATCCAATAACAGACAGTTATGGATAGATTGTTCGTAAACTGGAACCGTAACAATAACATTACTACCGATTTTCGTGTGAACCTGGAAAGCAGGAAAATAGACAAACAAGGTGGTCTTACACGACGAGTGATCTTGAACAGCAGGACTGACAGACATGAACTTTGCATTATTCTTGGGTTTGCATCGCACTGAAATCAGTAAGCATTTTATTCTTTGAAAATTACTACTACGGTCATTAGTATATGAATAAAAATCCACTCATACCGATGGCAAATCACGGAGCGTAAATAAGCGTAGCTGAAAAACACCATTAAGGTTATTCCTGCGATATCCGGGAAGAAGCACTCCCGTTCAAAAAACACATGATGTAATAAGTGTTTCGCAGTGAGGGGGCAACAAACTTTCCGATACCATGTAGAGGGCTGAAATGGATCTAGTCCTTGCAGGAAGGACACAGTAAAACAAGCTATGGGACCCGACCAAACCCAGTGTTTTTCACACATTGACAGTTGGGCAGTGATCGTTGAGTATGGAAACTAAATTTTCACATGTCGCTTCGACGCTTTAAAAACATGAGGTCTTGATTGACTAGGGAAATTAACCCTACCCGCTGATTTAGTGTACGATTTTTTCAACTGGCCTGAGAATCGAGCACAGTGCAGTCGTTCTGTTTCCCGACCTAAGCGAACAGTACATTGGTATCAACGGGTCTTGTGAGTACTTGTGTGGGGGCAGTGGTTCGTTGGTCTCATTTCGTAGAACACAAGCACACCAACGCCCGTCTGACAATCAGTGGGCGAGTGAGCGATGCTCTATAGTGAAATAAACCACCTTTCATGGATATGTGAAAAAAGTGGTTCGTTCCTCGGAATGATTCGGACGGACATTGAGGCGAGCCTTAACGTCGCATCATCTTTGTTACTGGCGCTCATTGGTTTGCTGAAAAGAACGGAAAGTAGATACTTTTGGGGGACTCGAGTTTTGATAATCGGGATCACAAGTTAAAGAGTGATAACACTAAATGATATCTGAGATAAGGCAGAAAATAATAGTAAAGACCAGTATTAAAAATGGGAACAACGATGGCTTAAATTACATGTTCAACAAGAGCATTGCACGTTTTACAAGCCGTGCCTGCAGTTTAGTCTGGGAAGACTGACTGCCAATTTTTTGAGAATTACTATTGACTGCACTAGTTCTGGTCATCCTGAATACCGACTTACGCGAATGATCAGTCTGTTCGATGAACAAGAGGATGGGTACTTTATAACCTCTGGACTGACAGAACTGTAAGGAGTAAGTAGTACTTCGAACAGGCGACTTCAGCAACGTGACGGTGCACACTCTAGTGAAGCAACTTTTCTCTTATATGAGCAGGAGATAAAGATAGGAGGTAAAAGACATCATTGAATGAAGTTATTTTAACGAAACTTGAGGCAGAACTGATTACAATGATGATTACAGTGATGAAACAGTCGTCTGACAGCCACAAATAATAAATGTGATGGCTTACTCATACAGTGGTTGGCGGCGACCTTTACGGATTAGCCTGTCACAGTGACCGAAGCCAAAGGACGCCTGCGCTTAACCATCACCACAAATGGCTTGCGCTGCACCACTTGTGGTTCCACTCACACACCACGTATCCGGTGTAAACCCGAAGGAATAAGACCAGTAGGTGTGTGAGTGAGGCCTTTGTGTCCAGTCGACCAATGATGGTTACTCTTTTGCGTACATACGTCCATAAATACAATACAGTACAACACAATACATACCCTGGCCGAAAGCACTTTAGTTACTAATGTAGAACTAGACGGAAGTAAAAAATGTGACGAGTACTTCATTGAATTACGAATGATGCTACAAAGTTAGACGAGTGTACGAAAACCTAAGTGAGTCATGTCAGCTAAAATATTTTTTCCCGGTGAGGATGAACAAACTTGAAGCAAAAAGGGCACTACTCAGAGGTTCTGTTTATGAGTCATTTAGGGTTCAGAGAAAGATACCAGCAATATCGGCCAGAGAGATGAATATAAAGATAAAGTTCATACTGACCGACTGAGCACCAACCTAGTCAACAATCCTAAGCGTATAAGTTTGTACAAAAGCAGAAACATGTTAGTATACACACACAACTTTGCAATATCTACAACAAACAATCGAGCTGGATTGTTTTAGACAGCGCTAATCAATCATAGAGAAGCGATTAACACATACAGTAATTCACCAGAGATAGAGAAACATCTCTTAGTTTTTGGATAACATTGAAAATTATTCAACAAGAGGCAATCCACGTAGTGGATCCTATGCCCGAACTGTAACGATTCAACTACCCTCAAAGTTTGAAACTGTTTAAACGGAGTTCACGCCGTTCAGTGGGGAACCAGTTTGAAGTGTGTGCCGATAGTATGTAAGTTTCAGTTACGAAGATGCAGTCGGATCTCATTATCTTCGAAGTTTATGCAGCGGTTCGGTAAATAACGCATAAATAGGATTTTTTCTCGCTATGCATATCGGTTTTGAACATTCAATAAGAACATAGGAAACGTGTGGTGAGGTAATATAAAACATGTCCCAATTACGAATTTGAACAGTGAACTGGAAAGAGCGATTATGCGAGATGTTAATACCATTTCGTGTGTCGTGGTCACTTGTTTCACAAAACAGCAGTAAAACCGCGGTTAGTAATATTAATCAGTTGTATGTGTACACTAATTTGTCACTGTTCACAACCAAGGTTCAAAGTCAACAACTTTGCACACAGAAGACTGGCTTGCGCGGAACAGTCAGCGCCTCGAGTGGTTTAACGATAACTGGCGTGTGACGATGCACCAACAAACGGAAAGCGTTTGTCAGATCGATCAAACGACCGGTCTCTAGCAAATGTTTGGAGATTGGAGATGACAGGTTGCGTTGTCTAGTGAGGTCAGTACATTCATTGTCTTCGATATATTTAGGAACGTATCCCCTCGGTTTAGGGAGCACGGATAGATTAGTTCTGTCAGTGTGAACACCACAGCAGCTTCAGATAGATTGGTTAATGTGATGTGGAGTGAACACTTCTGGTATTCGCTGTCTAATTCGAAGGACTGTGATTGACTTGGTGCGACTAAGGGGCATATTGTATTTGAGTTGTGCATCCGTTGGGTTCTCTTGGTCAATCGCTGGTAAGAAACAACAATGGCAACTGTGAGTGCACGGATTTATTCGGAATAGATGTTTCTTATGGATTCGCTACTTCAGTTTTGCTATGGAAGTCAACAGAATCCAGTGGACAACCATAGGGGATCAAGTTGTCATTACCACATTTCAACTCTGAGTTGATTAGATGCTGTTATTCAGTAAACAAAAGTTGGCCAGATTTAAACAGACGAAGCAACCCAAGCAACAAGAGTGTTTAACCCAGGCATAAGATAAAGCTCGGATAGTTGTGGTACTCGACTATTTCACGGTTCCCATATCTCTCGTTCTAGTGAGTACTCCCGCAAACCATCCTTCAGACGATACGTGCTCTTTAGTGCGTAAACGTGATCATACTTTTGAAGTGCTATTCCAAAAAGGAGGAAAACGGGATAAACGGGTATCCAGAAACTTGAAGACAGAATAACAGCAACCTATTGGAACCGGAATTGCATTCATTTTCGACAAGTTAGACACATGGTGAGGGTGTTTGCAGAAATCTTTCATGAAAGTCAACAGAATCAATGGTAAATTAGTCTAGTTACACAAACATGAAGATTAGATCCTTCCATGGAGTCTGAAAAAACGCGCTGTCTTTGTGACCATTCACACAATTAGCTCAAACATCAGACGGAAACGTACTTTGGGGGTGCTTTTTCCCTCTTTAATTTGATATGTAAACAAAGGCGCGCATTTTTAAATTGAAATATACGTGTGCTTTGAATTGTTACGTTTTCTTACAGCTCATCTTATGTCTGTCGTAAATTATTCCCTTTGACCAGATCTATGCGTATTCTTTTCTCTCCCAGTTTCATGTCCAAACATTTTGATGTTGTGTTGCCCGTGTGATAGAGCCATACTCAAATTTATGTTTTCCGGAAAACACTTCGCCGATAAAGCAAACATGTTGCGTTATTGGCATTAATGATGATCTTGCTGTTGCCGATAAAATAAGAGACAACTATCCCATTGCTCATCCCATCCATCCATCAACCAGATTCATCAGTTCTTTAGACAATGCTTTTAAAATACTATCCAGAATACATGATGAATCGGGTATCGCAGCTTTTAGCAAAAATCCCTTAAAAAAATGAAGCGTGACCATTGGTGAGTGAATCAATACTTACTTGACGTTTTCTCGCTAAATTTTGTCTATTTTGTGAAAGTACCACTTCAAGGAATGAAAAGTTAATAATAATCTGAAGATTTTAGAACTGAGAGGCCGTGCACACTCTAAAACTCACTATTCTCATCACACTGATAATTTTTGTGTTACGATTAGAACACTGACATTCATCAACACAATAGTTATTGGAGCATTACCACAATACTAGTTTGTCGCCCGGGCTACGTGCATAACAGCAGTCAACGTCACATTTTTAAAGTATCACTATGGTTACTTTGCAATAAGTGAGTAGTCAAACGTGTAATGATTGTTTCATCATAAACAGAAAATAGATTATAACATTTAGATGCAATTCCAAGCCGCATCAGAAGATTTGTGTATCCAAGTTCCCAGAAAGGTTGTGATACATACAACTAAGTTATAAGGCTGCTCGTGCTAATCTTCAGACTTCGAACGTTTTAAATGGAACATTTGCATGCATTCTGAAACGAACAGTTCATCGAACAAAATGTTCTGGAAACAATAACCTTACTACGGATAATTTTAGATGCTTTGCAATTGGATCGTTTTCAAATAACCCTATTATTCAAAGGAACGTTTGCTTGTAATGAACTCATGAGGCAAAATAAAAAAAATTCCTATCAAATTAATTATTCCGTGTAAGATTTCGCTACAGCTTAAAAGTGTCTACACAGACTGTTAAACTTATAAACGCCATCTCCATACGGCAAACATTTACAATAACGTGTAAGTCGTCTACTTGTGCAAGATCCTTGTCTGTGCCACGTCAAAGAAAACGTAGCAGACAGTTCTTTTTGAATGCATGAAGTAAACCTGTGTTTTTGGATGATGTTCGTCTCGTCAAACTGAAGAGGCCTTGTCCGGTAGAGTGACGATGAACATTGACCGTGCCGGATTGATAGTGCGTTAGCAGTAATGACTAAACAGGCCGCTTGCGGGTACACGTGTTCATGGCGGACATTGTAACGGTACCAATCAGTCGCACAGCCTGACTTTTGGTCCAGCTAACATTGTGTTGACCTGTTTTTGTGTAGCTCAATCTCACCAGTATCGAACAATCCACGCCAATCTTGGCGTTGATAAACAACACTTGGCTTTGCAGACAAAAATATAAGCTAACTTTGACGGATGCCAAAAGTTGTCATTGCATAAACCACACAACGTGGGTTTTTGGGTTTCCGTTATCGTGCTGGAGTATTTGGAACGAACCATTCTTCCCTTCATTTACAAAACCACTACAAGTAATAAATACAGGCATCTATGATAGGAAAGTATATCTATCTTTACAAACGATTATGGAAATTGGATTGACCAGATTTCGTTCAACCTGAAATCGATAAGTAACCCGTGGAAAGTAAAATCAATGCATCGCTTTTCTTGGTGTTCTTTAATAATTAGGTGTTAGGATTTGTGAAATAGTTATTTCGCAGATAATATAAAAACAACACACACATTTAACAATAAAAAAGACAAATTTTCCACCCTCGAACAACAACAGATGTCACATATGACCCACATTGCCTACAAGCATCACTCTTAACAAGTTCGTGGGTTTAAACAGTTATAAACTGGCCTACAAACTCTACATGGTTGTGTGAAACAACCGATGAAATTAGGAGATGAGCAGTAACACCTAACAATAAACAGTACGATAATTGGCCTCGTATAAATTTGGTTTTTGATGTACTGCAACGGAGTAGACAAAAACTTTTAAAATACCATAAACCAATCCTTCATATTCTGTTACAGATGTGTATGCCTTGATAAGTATCTGAGATAGAAAATGAGCGTAGTTTAAACTCCCAACGCAGACAACTTCACTAAAGGGCTTGCTATCAACTTTAATATTCAGTCCCCATATATTTAAAATGCTCACAATATTATTAAAAAAAGAGACGTAATGCCGTCAATTACGACACGTAACTAGTAACCTCTCACTAATACTGTGAAAATTATTGTGGAAATCATTATTGTGGAAATAGTATGAAGAGATCGTTAATTGTATTGTCTGCAGGGTGTTCCTCTACAGGTATTCCAAATAACAGCGGCTTTGTTTTGATCCTCAAGTTTTAGACAAACCTTTTCCTTGTTTACTTGTTGCAGATGTATTTACGCTAATTTGAGATAATGGTGAAAGTTTTGTTTTTTTTTCTCAGCGTTCACACAATCTGCCACCAGATTAGATACATAATACTTTTGAATAACTTCAAAACCCGGTGTTTTTTATGAGAGAAGCATGTAGTAAAATCTATCACACCGCGTAAATTTTCCATACAGCCATTAACTATCCTCTGGATGCACATCACCCGTATTTTGTTGTCAGAAATGTCGGCTCCATACTTATTTTTATTGCAAAACAAAATCGTTAATTCTTATTACCAGATCAGCATGCGCATTTTGATGCGAAGTTTGAAAAGAAGCAACAAGATTCTCTTCCTCCATTTGACCATTTTTTTAAGAAGTTGGTCATCGAGGCTATTACAGTGGAGAGATTATGCTCAGGATGTTCTGGTTTTGCTTTTGCTTGTACTCATTTACGGTTCAAACGTAGCCTTTCCGCTAGTGTGATAAGCCGCTTACTCAGCATACGTACTAGGGTCAGACTAGTGAAGAAAATCAATTGTAACTTTCTAACTGTCATCAAATAATTCTTTCGCCAAACGCAACAGCACGTTTACTGCCAAAGACCGAGCATTGTGCAAGTTCACGTTTTGTACACCCGAATACCTGGGCACGTTGCGATCATATTCCAATGCATCATCCACCAACATCCAAAAATTGCAGCCCCTGATTGTCTGGTTTGTCTGACGTGTTCGTGCTTCGGTAGTGTTTAGTTTTTCACTAGTATTGGTTATCCAACAGTCTTAAGAGAAACATCAGGATTGTAAACGGTTCTACATTTTTCGGCTAATTCCTTCGAAAGTACTTCGTATCGGAATGCCTGAATTCTCTTGTTTCTGTATGTTGAAACTGATTGTATTGCCAAAACGAAAGTTGACGCAGAAACAATCTGGAGGTACAGCTTGTAGGAACATCGGAACTTTGAAGATTACTCTTGAAAGTAACTCAGCGGAATGAATAGTTCTATACAATACCAAAGAAATGTGCAGAGGCCGTGAGTTCGGAATGACTATCATTATTATTATTATTTCGGAGCATAGGCTCTTTGATAGGAAACTGGACTTAATCATACGCCCCACTGGTCGAACGAACGTACTACTTTATAGGAAAGGAGTAACGGTAAATAAGTTTATTGCGGTCGTCCCAACGTTACCTAAATTTGTTTCCCTTGTTTTAAACTTTCTCCAAAGCTCATTCGTCGTGGAACCAATGAGACGACAACATATGCTTATCAATCTGGCCAAATGTCCGCAGTTCAAAATAGTTGCTTCCAATATACAGTTTTGGTAAACGCAGCCGTGTTGATGCTGTTTCATTAGCTGTCCAAATCATCATGTTGGTATGTAGAACTAGATTAAACAATCTCATACATTTGGTCGTTCGGTTTGTGTTTTTTTAGAACTGAGCATCAGTTTAGCGAAATGTTATTGTTATGCTGTTGCTGTCACTCGTAAACACATATTTATTCGACATCACGGCTTTTATTTATTACTGCTGCAATCTGGATCAAATAAGATCGTTTGTTTGCTCTGAGGAATAAACATGTTCAGCTCACTCCAGCATCTGTTGAGTGTGTGCTATCTCACCGAATGCTGGAGGAGGAGTAGAATTGCGATAGAAGAAGAGAGCCAAACAGCGATAGACCTACCTCTTCGAAGATAAAATGTGGCGTGATCTGAAAGTTAAGTATTGATGAAAATGTGACCGAATGGTCGCGCTATTAATAATAAATGCACTGAACTACACATGACTTCCGGTTGTCATATTGGTACTCGACTCTACATGATCGTTGTTCTACACAGTTTGTGAGGATAGGTTAAATAAAGTTAGGCAGAAAAGCGTTAATTTGTTCGGTAGCAAATTTCTCTCAAAAGTATTGTGCTGGGACATTTTTGCCTTATACATGTGAAGTTGTAACAGAGTACATATTGTATCAATGAGCCTGAAATATATCTTATTGGATATGCGATAGAGATTAGCGTTGTTAAACCCTGAAAGCAAAAAGCAATTGATTAAACTCAGGACACTTCGTAAACTTGCCTGACACAACCACTTGCAATCATAAGCGAATGATGTGTTTACGACTTAATGGCAAACCATCTTAGTTACCAATGGTTCCAAGAGAAGGATAATTACAGAACAGTCAACAAATCAACAACATTAGTGATTTAATTATAGTTTGTTTCCGTTCGCACATAGAGAAGATTTACTTGTAGGTTGCAGTGAACTTTCAAAAAACGTAATAGCTGTCACAAACCTTCCGCTTCAGACCGTGAGTACCATTCGCAACATGACGGATCGCTATGACAAAGAAGAGGCGAACAATTAAATCAGTCAACTTAACTGAATCAATCCCGGAAAATATGTCATAATTACAGGCATGAGAAATAAGATTGATGCATCCGGTGAAACAGAAGCATGTTCAGATGTAGCATATTTTCCATCAGTTGAGCTACGAAGCCATATGTTGGGGCATACTAATTCCGTTGCCTCCTTGTGTCCAGTTTCTTCGCAGTTGTACCCCTTGTTTATTATCACAGCTGTCACACTATTTATCACTAACACACCTTCAATACTTGTTACTGACTTTAGTGCAGTCTAGCGTAGATCGATTAGGAACTCCTGCTGGGAAGTCAATTTCCTTAAGCATTGAGTGAATTCAACATAAAACAATGGGCTAAGTGGGCAACTGAATCCAAATGTGAAATTACTGGGCTGTTAGGGCAGTAAGTTGTTACTTGAATGTTTATCGATACTAGTTCGATTTGCGAGCAGTTGTTAACGCCATCGAGAAGCTCACTGTGCAAAATTTGGCCCTTGCTATTATGCACTTTTCTTCTCGGCGAATTTCATACATGGAATTGGGTCAATAGCGTTTGCTTCTTGTGATATGAATATGTGAACTGTAACGTGTCACTTCCATGGAGTGTGCTAGCATCGGGGATTTGAAAGTGCAATGCTTTCTTTAATCTGATGAAAGATCACAGATGAAATATGCAGTATGCGTTTTCATTATGTTGAGTATTTCAAAGGCATAAACTGTCAGACTTAAAGGGTTACGGAAGTTTTCATACCCAGGTCAACAGGGATGGTCTCACTATTCTACAGTCTACAGTTGCTGATTTAATTGTTTATTTGAACGATCTGAAAAAGCAGATGTTTGCAAAATCTCTGTGGTAAGTGCCAGTTCCTACTTCACCAACAACACAGATAATCAGACTGACTAAAAATTATTGGTGTCAAATTTTGTGAATGCTCCCTTCAAAGGTTTTTTCTTGAGATCGGCTGGACCGAAATGAATTTATGCCATCGAAAGATCGTTAATATTTGAGTGCCACCCACACGATTAGCAGTTTGGCAGTCGGCCATTTGGAGTCTGCTTTCCAACTTCTGTTTTAACGTAATTTTATGCTTTTATTTCTATTCCGAATACCTTTTCAGAAGTACACTTGTGCGTGCGTGAGTACACACTTGAATAATTGTTTACAACGCCATAAACATTTTTTAAAATATTGGACCGAATATTTTGCAGGAAACTACCATACTACGAACAACTATACAAGAATCTGGTCGTAAGCATTAAACTAACATTTTGCAGACACATCGTTCTTTAGCTCTCAGAAAATGGCGATCATAACACACTTTTCTCAGATTAGTTAAACTCTTGACAAGTTATTTAAAGTGCCTATTTGAAGTACGAATGAAATGCACCCTCTCATATTGACTAAGAAGCCTCTTGTATTCACTGTTACGCCAGTTAATTGCCTGAAGTGAATGTCAGCATACCGGCTTTTCATATATTCAACACTATATGGGAATCGTAGCACTTCAATCTTTTTGTTCATTCAATGATTTTGGCACACTAGGTTAAGCGTCAGGTATGTGAGCCCGACGTCTTCGATTCCTCACCAGTTCTCTTACGTTGTGAAAGTATACTTAGTACGGTCATTCTACTTTCACTCATCCGTTCGTGCCTACTTGTTGTCAGTCAGATTTGGATGGTAATCATCCAGCATGGAGGGAGTGGTCATAGAGACAGATAGAATAACCGAACAGCAAGTAATTCCCTGCATCGCACGCTTACTGAATTGAAATTGACTGTTGTCAGAAGACATGCCTGAATTGGATGTGAAAGCTGTACTGAGACTAAAACGTTTTATATACAGGTGGTAAACCGCCTCCGTGGCAAGGTTGTTTACAGTCAGTCCTTTGAATACCACGTAGCAATACATTTCGGGGATTAGCATCCGCGTATTTGACCACCACAGTCGTCAGATGAGAAGCACCGTTAAGGATTCGGTTGATAGAATATCTTCCGAGTTAGTGCAACCAATGGGAACGTAAGAGTAGGAAATGAACAGTCAGCGTAGTCAGTCATTTGCCACTTGCCAAGCTCGAGCCCTACTTCTAATTGGATTAAATGTTTTGTGTTCACTACCCAAAGCAAAAACGATGACCACTTTCTATTGCTGAGAAAACAACCTTCGTTCTCGCAGCAATACCCACAATTCAAAAGTTAATTACCTTAGTAAAATTGGCACTGCAAAATCCCCACTACCGGCTATATGACTGTCGCAGAACGGCTGTTTGTGTATAACTAATAGTGCTTTACAAATTAACAACTCAACTACCAGTCTATTGAAGAAGTCTGTTGATAACTGCGGATGTCAAGTGCACTGACAAGAAATGCATAGATGCCCAGTGTTACCGTATTTTGTAGAAATATAAAACCACTTAAAATCTCTAGGCAGGCTAAGCTTATACACATTTTCTGCAAGCATTTTTGAATTCCATACTCGTCTATTGGTTCTGTCAAGCCTGAGTTAAACGGCAAGGTTAACTGGCAAGCTTCAACATATGCTTTTCACGCAGTTGGATGTCTGACAAATACCCAGCAGGCATACATGGTTGAGAAGTTGTAACAGCCGCACACGTCATGTGCTTCCGATAAACCTGGACCACTAAACACATACTGATGAGATACCTTTGTAAACTGAACGCTTTATATTGTGTGACCCTGTAATAAATTTATAACGACCGCGCATTAGTGAACACCTGATAAGAAAGTGTTTGTGGTCCAGTGGTTACGTTCGTCTTGTTGATTGTTGCCAGACCCCTTCCAAAACCATGGCTTGTTCTCAAATCAACCGTGTCCAGGTGATCACTTCAACCTCTGTCAGCAGTAACCCTTGCGAACGTTCGGATATACACGAGGCCTGCTTCTTCAGACAGATGTGCACGTTTTCTGTTGGAGGTAGTCAGCGTGGCTTCAACTGCTGGGTGACTTTAATGGTGTGAATAGCACCACGGAACTTGTTTATAAACACAGAAGTGAATCTATGTGCGTTCATGTGCACTTAACCGTGCTTTAAGGATAAACGAACGAATGTTTTTTTCTTATCACATATCAACCAGAATCTACCTTCTTCTCTTGTTACATTAGTAAATCGTGTCAAAATCTACCATTTACTCGACCGTTAATTAAGGCTCAATGCATATTCTGTAATAAAGTACAGATCATCACTGCATAGGCTGAAGTGGGGTCATTCTATTGGGTATACGCATGCGAACGTAGTCTCCGGATCGTAATATTTCCAAGTGAATATTGACATATATGACTATCGGTCGTGAAGAACTGATTCGTGTTCTTTTGGCTGGTGACAATCGATTCGCATAATCTGTCTGGTCTGTCCTAGGTAAGCAAATGCACCAAGTTAAATCTACATTCACGATAGAGTGCACAGCTTTTTCCACATGATAGATGGTTCTGACTGGAAGGGTTCAACAGTTGGATTCTGCCATTTTATAAGCTTTTCCCAAGAAACTTGCATCATTATTCTTTTCTTTTATCGCAGGCTCCGTGACATCTCAGTTGTAAAGTTCTTTAATTCGACACTTTATTAAAACTCTAGGTTCTCTGCCAAAAGTACAACGGAACTTCAGCATTTTTGATCTTTGTCACCATCGATTAGACAAAGGCAAGAATAAATGAAAACCACTCGATCGAAATAGTGAAATCGTTTATCTACCTTCGAATACCTCAGAGGTCACCAAACGGCTCAAAATGGAAAAAGTGTTAGGAATATTATCCTAAAATAGCACTTTTATAGCACTTTTTGTAGTTTGGAATACGACAGACCAATGCAGTTTATTTCAAACTAGACGCGCCGACAGCTCAAGTCAAATCATTACTTCGGCTTCATTCAGAAATTGTCTCTCGTTTAGCAGACGGGGATTCTGTCCTCGGCAGATGAACATTTGCGACTACCAAAACCTGTTTTCTGGTTTGCGCGTAGATTGTGGTAAATGGCACGTTGATCCGTTGACCCACTGAACATAGTACGACTGCTGCAGAGACTGCGAAATAACGGGTTACTGATCGATTAAACAGGTATTCTGAGGAAGCAACCATAATTTTGTCTTGGATTCAGACAGATTAATTTTTAGACTGATCTTAGATGGCCCCACACTTTCGCACTGAGAGCTCGAATGGGTTTCTCAGACATGGACACGATCACCTTTCAGACACTGAATGGCAAATATGCCTGGTTTCGTGATGCCAGACTGACAACATAGGCTTCTTAATCCAACCATCTGTTGGCTAGTCAATGTGAAAATTAACTCAGTCGATGTATGGTTGATAATCGGTCAACAGTTCTTGTGCATATGTAGATGCAAAAAACGGGGTAAGATTCCGAGCCCTCAAACATACACGTAACGATGTGTGACCCATCCTACCAAATGTTAGCCTGCTTCCAAACAGGGTAGATGGTACACCAGTTTTGCAGCTGGTTCTAGTCCATTTTTAGTCTGCCAGATTTTTATGCCCAGTCAAGTTCACTAAATGTTTACAATAACCAAATACCTTCCGAACGAGTGAGCCTGGCTTACAACGTCACTTTTGAAACGATGAGAAATGCAAGGAAAAAAAGCTGAATTGCGGTAATAATTCAATATTAGAAAAACCAAAAATGGTCTGTCTAGTTATAAGCGTCAATAACATAAACCAGTTCGGACCGAGCAACAGACCGGGAAATTGGAACGTCTTGGGGACAAGCAAGTAATCACCGTCCGGTTTAAGAGAAATGGCTAACCAAACACAAAGTTACCTTTACAAGCCAAACATGTAACATGTAGAAGCCTTGTGCAGTATCAAAGTTACCCACAACTATTGTATATATATATATATATATACATATATATATATATATAGTCACTCTCGGTTAATTAACTTTCAGTTACTTCTCCATCTAACATAATTCATCACTTTATATCGGCCCCAAGAATGATACGGTGGACCGTTACATGGGGCGAGTTTTAATTCACCACCTGTTGAGGTATCAGTGGTCATTGTACTATGCTGGCTACTCACCTGATTGGTAGTTAGCCTGTTTGGGAAATGATTATCTAAATGTGGTGTGTATACACAAGTTGTATGTAAATTTGCCGCGCGTTGAGTTCACCTGTTTTGGTGGGTTTTTGTGACAGTCATAACAGCGATAGTGGCTGAGATAGGCTTGATGACTATCGAACTGGCATAGGCTGGTTGTGGTTACTGGTTTTGCATGAAGCATGCAGTGTGCGTTGGTGATTTGGTGTGCGCTGCTTGAAGTGGCCTTGTCTGTCGGCCGCGTGACACAGAGGTAGTTGTGATAAGTGACCACGCTCTAATAGAGATGGTACACCTCAAAGCTGAAGCCCACATCCACATGACAGCAATGTAACTATTCATTGGAAAAGCTTATAATGAATGTCAGTGATTCTCTGATTCATTCGTAATGCGCTCAGCAACGTTACTGCGATATTCTGTTCAAGTCAATCACGTCCTCGACCATCCATCAGTAACATTTGGATTGCAGTGTGTTTACAAGTTTCATACATCGGTCATCCATCTAATAGCAAGAGTTCGAAGTTCAACTCTGATGTGGTCTCCATTTCGAGTTAACATAATGTACTACCGTAATTGCATAATTGTACCATTCAGAACGGTGGACAAGATCGTCAGATGTGTGTTATTTTTCCCCACTGATAGCCCATCTAGAAAGTAGCCACATTCGGTGGAAACGGATCTGTTAAAGCACCGTTCTGTAAATACCTCTATAACATCGCATTGGTGATAACCGAAACTGCTCGTGAATCACGTTACCAGGGTGGATGAGCGTTTCGTTCGTCGGTTGTATAAACTCTACATAAAACGACTGTTTTTCCATAGTTCCAGAGTAATTCCTGTGATCGATGTTCACTATTGTCAAGGTAAAATAACCACGAACGTCACAACATATTGTGTTGTTTACTAAAAGTATCATACATTTTTCATTAAGAAGTTATGTGATCTCAACTTATTTCCATCTTTTGGGATGCAGTGCACACGTGACCAGCTGATCTCCTTCAGCTCGCAACGTAAATAATAGTTCACACTGCTACCGCACGCTCCATAAGAATTATTTTAACTCAGAGGTCGATATCCGCTTTGTATCACTGAAATAAAACAACAGGTTTGGTTTACAACATTACCACATTTGTACATGAAGCTATTGACATGTGGTCCGAATAAGACTAGTAAACACTTATTGTAAGCTGCATGAATATCGGCTCATCTGAGACTGGGGTTCGCACTATCTACAACACTTGCTGTAAGAAAGTTGTCGTGTGACTGGTTCTCGATATCCACAGGATAAGCAATCTATTCTGATAAATACACTATACAACAGCCTGATACCAAGAACCGACAGGACTGCATTTTTAGACCAATTTCACCATATTTCTCAACATTTATAATTGTTACAAGTTTCATGCAATTTCTTATACATAATGAATTTTTATTCCCGGAACATTTTTTGGGTCTACCAGCCATTTGATGTATCCAAACTGTCCAACTTTTCGTTTCGGTGAGTTTTCTGTGAATGAAGACGATATATTTGAGTGAAATATATGTTAAATGGGATATAATACGCATTATATACTGCACATAGTATTCAAATTGATAATATATCTTATAATCACATACGAGGAGAGTTCCTACATTTTTTGAACGACTGACTTGAAACCAAACCATTAAATATTCGCAAATGTCTTGTCGTCATGTTGTAAGCAAATATTAAGGCAAGAGCGGGTCAAACGTCAACCTAGAGTGGTTGGAACCATAACGTCTGAATATCCGAATAAAGTTCTACGTAGAGTACTAATTAATTCATGTAGTTTTTGAGCGTCAATAATTATGTTGATTGACCAACGACCAGCTGTCAATAAAATTGTATCTTTATACGTGGTAAACGTAGTTATAACTGATTATTTCCTTAGCCTGCTTTAGTGTTCATTTTCATACCATCATCAGAAGCAACGTACCAGTGTTTGTCACTGAGCCTGAACTACTAAACAATTGTTTAACGAGAAAGCTTCAGTATAACAATATCAGAGGGATGAAGGAGTGAACCACCTTACCATAAAACTTGGGTTTTCAAGTTGGATCGAGACGACACAGACAAGACGGATTCCTTGCAACTTCCACGGTTCCAT
>LOND01003485.1:36926-46951 GCA_014220965.1 Paragonimus kellicotti | reverse complement strand
GAAATTAACTTAGTTTGGCAGCGATAACAAACGTAATGTCATCATCATCATCATCATCATCATCATCATCATCATCATCATCATCATCATCAACCAAAACTGACCAAACTTTTAACACAAAACTCATCCACGATGTCAGCCAGTTTAAGTGTCAAGCCCAATTCAGCGATAGATGCCATCACGAACAACGTCACTGAAGTTGTTCACAGACCGGGGCAATTTTTGAGTAGTGGTTCTGCTAATACGAAGATTTCATCCAAATGGAGATGGCTGATATGGAGTCCAGTTTTGTCCGTCCAAGACTGCCTCCGTCCTCGAAGAAAAACGACTAATCCAATCAGAATGAGCAGAACTGTCCGGAACGGTCGAGAGGTAACCTTGGTTATTTTTTACCTGTCCGATCTTTATTCCGCTATGCTCATTGGTGGCTTAGTGACCCTAACTATTTTTTTCGGTTACTGTCCTATTTTCTGATTCGAGAATGTTTTTAGGTCACTACGCACCATATAATGATGATGATGATGATGATGATGATGATGATGACATTACGTTTGTTATCGCTGCCAAACTAGGTTAATTTCTTCCATCGGAATTACCATTGTTCTCGTAGGTTTTTTAACAGATATGACAGTATCATTAAACGAATAAAGAAAAACAGTTCAGATAGAGTTGAAGTTTGCTGGCTTCTGGTCGTGCAGCTGCAATCTGACTGGCTATTTGTAATAACTCGGATCCATCCACTCCACACTGAATCCACCTCATGCAATGTAAGTTGAAATAATCCACGTGATTTTCAGTTCCACTGGTAGATTTGCACGTTCACGCAAATGCCAATTCCCCTGAAAATGGACTGATTACCATTGCACAAACCGTCTGGTCAGCTTTGTTGAAAGGTTCACCTAGTAACACAAGTAATAAACACGGCAATTTGTTAGTTCTACCGACATTAGCGTTGCTGAAAGGGGTGAAATGACTGACTGTGTCGGACGCTGAATGTCAAGTGCAGTGTCTGGCATTAATCGAGCAAGCAGCCGCCTTCACAATTCACATTAATTATAGAAATATGAGGCAAAAGATTAGCTATGTCAAAATACGTTGTAGTATGGAATACAACGTACGAGAGGAGTATTTTGCGCGCATGCGTACATGACAAGTTCAACAGGTTAGTTAAGGAATATGCACAAACTAAACGCACCGTAGATGTGGTAATAACATAAATGTGATAATTCTAACGATGGAACAGTGGCCTCTCAGTTTCTGACGGATTCATTCGAGTCACCACAAGACCATGCGTGGATTAGACGCAAGCACACAAGGCATCAAATCCAGTCATCCATTAGTCCGGTCATTGGATCTATTTTGGCAGAGTTAAGTCGTGTTTGGGTTTTCTTTGTGGGTCCTAGTAATGTGTTGTTTGCTACATTCTAACGGGCGCTTTCTACACGTATTCCTTGGTCTGTGGTTGATCATGTATGCTACCAAGTGTCGAGGATTCATATTCACACAGCTGTCGACTAGCAAATCCGTCATACCAGAACTATTCAGTTGTCCATCGAGTATTATTATCAAATCTGACGAGATCAAATGTCATAGCTGAAGCTGGTAGGACGTTGAACGACTTGCACTATCTGTGGCACCGCCATATTCTTTCTAAAGAACTGGACATGTAAGGCCACTGTAAGAGCAGTCTTACTATGCAGCTTCGAAAGAAAAGTTATTCGAGTAGAAAATGTTTAACTGACGATCGTTTTCGATCATCGGCGTCTCCAAAGAATTAGCCGCGTGCGGTGGAAACACCATGTCAGGGGTGAGGTTTGTGGACGTGGTTTCGGAACTGATAGACGCTGTCGACTGGTAAATTTAATCTCATTAAGTCAGTTTCGCTGACCTGGCCACATCACCGTCTGTCATGTCGTGCCTTGTTTGTAAGTGGTAGGTTCAGATTGGAAGCAGCAGCTTGAGGATCAGCGTCTACCTCAAGTTATAGGCACGAGAGTAATAGAGTTGAAGCATTCTTCAGTACGCGTTCCAAGCACCCTGATGTCGATCCAAAAAATAATTAACAGCTCTTGTTGAAACGCTGTCTGACAGCGAAAAATGGGGGTGAATGGCGTTCGTGCTGCGAATCGCTCAACGCACCGATGCAATTTCACTTTTTTGCCTTCTCATCTTTCTTTTACCTCTCGTCACCGTTACTGTTTGCCTCTTCCGTTTGGTTGCGAAGTTTGTCAATTTATAAAGACCGGTTATTTTGAGTACATGTAATTCAAAGTCATCCAACTTAACATTATTTGTACTGAAGCATTTTCTTCCTTCTCCAATCCGTAAACGTCTCGCGAATATTTCAATAAATATAATATGTACAGCAATGATGATATCTGATGATAGTTGCTACATGAGCAGAGAGCAAGTGAGTTATCTGAGGGATTAACGGTATTATCCCTCTGCACATAGAAGCTACATTATGTAAGGCAATAGGAGAATATCAGACATGATTGTCTTGTGATTTCCTAATGACACATGCAGAAAGTAAGCCATAAGAGAAAAATTCACCGAATAACATGCACTCCGGTTAGATATCAGCCCATTTAGGTCGTGATATACGGGAAGTCAGGCGGGTAGCACGTGATCAACCCAGAAAACAGCAGTGACCTTGTTAACCTCGGACACTGCACAAAGTTACTATTGGTTCATCACCACTGTAACCTTGAGCAGCTGACCCAATCAAATGTGTCCATTTACCGTCTTTGGTTTCCTGCTTGGGCAGTAAACAGCCGTTGCACGTGGTCCATCATTTGAAATAAATACGAAAGTAAACAGAATTAGAAATCACCAAATTGTAAACATTCTCAGTAGTCCCTGGCACAAGATGGCCTTAGCGACCAATAGTCCGGCCGACAGCAAAACGCTGTTGGCGAAGTACTATAGTTTGCCGCAACCAGAGGATAAAATCCAATTAATGTATGTGTGGATTGATGGTACTGGCGAAAACCTGCGTTGTAAAACGATGACTGTTGACAAGGAGCCGACTTCACCAGAAGGTATGCAAATTTTTAACAAAGGTTGTTGAAAATGTCGGTCTACTAAATACGTTAATTCGAGAATGCTTATTCGGAATTTTCAAATCCGTGAACTATATTCCTAATGCGTAGAATGCTTAATCCTTTAATCCTACCCTTCCATGTTGTGAGCAAAGTTGTTTTTGAACCGGCTCGTACGTTATTGTTTACAGAGTGGTTTCGCTGCATAGCTTCTATTCGTAGTGCAAATGGTAGTTAGTTTTCAAGTGATCATAGTCATAACTTTAATGTTTTATAGATTGCATACACTAGAGTTGTCACAGCGGTTATAGCTATGATGATCTAGCAACGAGAAAAACGGTACAGGTCTACAGAGACCAGTTATTAATGACCGACTGAATGAGGTGTTTGTCTTTCAATGGTTTTAGTACATCTGTTAGAGTTCAGTCCATACTAAGGAGATGCGATAGTTAGGATATCTTTCATTGTTTAGGTTTTTTGCCCCACCCCCCAGAGTATTCTTTTGGAAAACCCAGTCAGTTCCGCTCAAATTTCGGTGATTTTTTTAAACTTGTGAGTCGGTTTGCCTGCAGGAAAAAAAAGTGTGACGAACCCTTCTGAAATACATAACTTTATAAACAGACTATGGATACTGCTAGATATCGATCGAACTGAATGTAAAACTACAAATTACTCATCGGAATGAGACATTTTCGAACGCATACTTGACAGAAGTGGTCCCAGCTATTCTGTTGCAAACTTGAAAATACGATTGTAATTGATAACATCTAACTTACCGCTACTGCCGCATATTATTCCTTTTGAAAGTTCTATACACGTGGACGTAACTTCAGATTTTTGCTGGCTATTCAACTAGTCTTTTAAAAAAGAATGGGGATATATACTACGATACAGATGTACTGTAATAGAGTTGGCTGACAAGTCTCACTGAATGTGAAGGCTGTCATCAATTGTACATCAATGTCTAGTTGATCACTTTTTTTCCTTAAGAAACTTGGACCGCTGTTTAAATCCATCCCACAAGTTGTAGTGATCATTTAACGAGTCAGTATGAGAACGAAGTTAAAAGTTAACGTCTCTTTTCAATTGGAATGAAATGAAAAGACGAACTGAAAGCGAAAGTGGTGGAAGAAATATGAGTGACATCCAATTTCTATAGCTAGAACTCTGGTTGAACAGTCTACCAAAACAGAAATCTCAATAAGACATCATACAGATGGGTAAAGTGCCAACCTGTTTGACAATTTTATTAGACTGCTACCTCAGTAATAAACCAAGTCTTAACACTAAGGGATGTAACGTTGATCGTGTGTCCATCAATTGATAAAATAGAGAGAGAAAGACCAAGAGTTCTTTCCCTCCAGTTTCCGTGGCGATTGGCGAGCAAACTTGCTGGGTAATTAGTAGGTGCAATGTTACAGGATACCAAGGAGGGAAATTTTATCTGCAGAGAACCTTCGGTGAACGGTTAGCAACACAAGATTTTTAAACGCCTTTAAACAGCGTACTGATACAACTGACAAACGACTGTGACTGTATCCTGTCGACGAAGGAACCAGCAGACACAATATGACATGGATAGCGGGCGACCTAATTGTCAATATGACATGGATAGCGGGCGACCTATGGATGTGCATTAGGAAGGTAGACAACGGAAACCTACCACCGTCCTCCCTTCACGTATGTCCTGATCTAGCAAAGATTTTAACGTTGTACACCAGTGAGCCTTGAATTCGGGGTTAGACAGTGTTTGTTCCATTGCAAGTATACCCCCACTTTAAGGGAATGAACCCTCAGTTGTTCTGATTATTGGGAGGGGGTCCCCTTGCGAGTCATCGATAAAGTCAGGACCTGTCTTAGTTAGAATTAGGTCGTCCCTAGCTGCCCGTAGATAGTTGCAAGTCAAGATGACAGAACATTTGCCTAAGTGGTTGTGCGTCAGCCAACCGGTTAGAGGTTGTGCCGAAGAGCCCAAAAGTCAGTCACATAAGACACCCTCTTCATCCGTTGAGGACCAAGTGTTCGAGACAGATCACGATATTGACAGTCCATCGGAATTCTCAGTTATTTTTAAGCACCGGCATATATTGATACTCCACTTTGTCCAGGCAACTGATAGTAGACAACTGAAACCACCGTTTTGTGTGTGCAAAGGTACTATTCTTTAAATAAGCACTACCCTGATAGTGCTTGTAGGTTTTTCCATACCTGGACAGGACACAATCCGTAAGTGATGACTTTATGCATATTTTTTTGTTTTCTGTAGATAGTAACTGATACGGTGCAGCGAAATGCACTCAAACAAAGAACATGTAACATACCACTACTGGTTTTTCCTTTCATGGTCATAGATTATTAAAAATTATACTAATGTTGCCTACCTTATTGAGTAGGAGTTCATCCTGAGTTGTGTACACATCTAGTTCTAGTTAACTTTAAATGTGGTAAAAAAAAAATGAATGTGAATTTGTTCTTCAGAGTGTAAATTATAATTCAAATTTTTCTGGATATACTTGATACTCGAAAGAATGATTGTTGAGTAAGCAATGCAAAATACGACCTGGACTGAATATAACATGAATAAATCCAGTATGACGGATATATGTCAGCTTCAGCATGTATTTAACTAAACTGCACACTCAAAAATTAATGCAATGCACAGGTTTATGGTGAGATCATACCGAAAACAAAATGTCCAATAAAGCCTCCTAATGACGGCCAGAGTGATTTCATTGTTAAACATGTCTTTAGTCTCCAAGACATTCTGGCGTGGTTGGAATGTAAAAAAGCGACACGAACATGAGTGAAGCTCAAGAAAGGCTTAAAGCTAAGAGTGCGTCTTGCATTACATGTTGTGGCCTACGAGCGGTGACACGCAAAACAGTGTCCTAATTCCTTCAAACCAGAGCAATGCACGGTATATATGTTCAAAGTAGATGTTTTCTACACGGGATATACGAAGTCCACGTATGATCGATTTGAGGATGCCGCGTGTCCTCACTCGTTAAATTGTGAAGCCAAATTAAGTCCAGTTGGACCTATATCCAATTAACTGCTCAGTTTTTCATTTAGTTTGCCACTACTTGTGAGTGCCTCACTTTGCGACATTTGTTTTGTTTCTCCACTTCGACTGACAGAACAGAATGACTGCTAGGTTTATGTACACAACCATGGGACGCGTTCAACAAAATGCGCGCATTAACCATGTGAACAAACTGACTTCTTTCTAATCTCAATGTGAACATCGCTTACAGTTGCTCACGGCTTTCGTATTCAGATAGACTTTAGAGCTAATTTCTTTCCAAACGAAACACACGATTAGAGTTCGTCTCTTGTTAGGGCTCATCCGTTGTGCATTGCCCAACCATAGTCGACAGTTGAACTCCAGTTACGATTATAAGCCAAGCGTGTTGAACATTGAGCCACCGACTCCACACTAGACACGCACGAAGAATCTGTAAGTTTAGCCACTGTTGCTGGTGAGCAATGATTACTCATCAGCAATCTGAAATACCACTCAGCAGGTTCAATGAAGTCGGGGATTTTGACAAAACTCAGAAGTTTTAACTACGGCACTACCGATTGCAATTAACAGGCGGCAAGTGTATCTTCTTTCGAGACGATCAGACAACTTGCTCTATCACTGAAGATCGAAACTCGAGTTTGGTGCTTTTTTTAAAGGGGTTGACCGGCAACTTTAGCTGAACGCGGAAGCCGCGATTAAGTGTTAGTGATGACCGATTTGGAATTAATCAAATTTCCGACTACTCTTCTTTGGTGAACCAACAATATTACGGGATAAGATACCAGAACCAGATGCATTGTAACAACAGCAGGGTTTAACAGTTTGCACTGCAAAAGCTGTCCGTGAGCCCGTCAATAGAAAATATAATGCCAGTTTTGACAGGGTTCACTGCAAGTGCCGTTCCCTCACCGACTATGGGTGATGTGATTCTACTGAGTAATTGCATCCTGCTTGGTTCTGTCCAATATATCATCAATCCAAAATAAACCGAACAAATTGTAAATAAGAGTCGATCAAAAGTTATACTTTCTCATTTGCGCAATTTGCAGATTGTCGCATTTGGAACTTCGATGGTAGCAGTACCGGGCAGGCTGAAGGCTCAAACTCGGATGTCTATTTGAAACCGTGTGCACTGTTCCGTGATCCGTTCCGGGGTGGAAAGAACAGATTGGTTCTGTGCGAAACGTTCACGTACGACATGCAACCACATTGTGAGTGCATTTTTAATATTCGTTGAGTTCCTACAACACGAAACCTCTGGTGTTGAATTGCATTTGCAATGGATTTAATGATGGTTTGAGGAGAAGGCTTTAATGCGTAGTTCAGTGATATTATTTGTTGGCTGAGGTAGTTATTTCTTTGGCATAACATTGTACCTAAAAGCATCTCTTGAATTTGTAAAACTGGCCATTCATAGCAATGACCTTTCATACAATGGAACAATTGGTATCATGTATATTGACTATCCTGGCCCATCAACTGTGCGCTCATAGGAACTTTCCTATTAATAGCGACATTCATACACTCATCTTTGCATGCTAGCCTTAGCTTACATAATGCGAAAGTTTACGGTCGAATCTGACACATTCTTTTAACTTATCGTATGTTGTTCAAGATAAATTTGTAGAACCAGTTTTGTCAGATAAAAATAATTTCGCTAGGCCCTAAGATTAACAGCTCGTATACGAGACAGTCATTAGTCCATCTGACCTGATCGCTATTGTTTACTGAGGTAGTTTCTTAATCAACGGTTTTTGTCAATGTTAGCTGAACAATGTGTGAAACCAATTTCGGAGGAAACTAGTCTACTTGACTATTGGTATTGAAATTTGCGAAAATATGTCCAAATTGATGCGGGTTGTTGTTAGTAGTTCTTTCCGGAGAAACAGTGAAAAGCCACACCGAACATAGTGTCTTCATTCAAGTGACAATTACTTATTCCAAGCGTTGTTTGTTCTAGCTCTAGAAAGACTGAAATTAACATAACGTTGTGGCAGTCTATGTACTCATTTGCATGTAATCCATTTCGTCAAGTAAACAACAGGTCAGTGGAAATGATAAAAAATTAGAGTTTCCGTCTACATTACAAGGTTCGCTAAAAGCAAGTGTCAACCTAAAAAAAATGATGAGATTAGTCCACTAGCTTGTTTTTGGTACTTTGAATTAATTTTTGTTTTTACAGAAAACTAGCTTACGGTTAGTTATCTATCGAGAAATTAAACTGGATTTTAAAATCACATACCATTTATATTCCAAGTATTCTGTACACTATTAATTCTATATCGAACTTTCGTTAGCCACCAATCACCGACATCTGTGCAAAATCGTGATGGAAAAGGGAAGCAATATGAGCCGTGGTTTGGAATTGAACAGGAGTATGTGATGCTTGATACAGATGACTACCCATTGCAATGGCCCAAAAATGGATTTCCCATGCCGCAAGGTAATTGTTCGTAATGGACTCAAAGTAAGGTTTCCAGGTTGATAATAATAAATGGACTTATCAAAATGACTATTTAGAGCTATCAGTTAGATTCCTCCTTGATTGATATCAACATGAAGAACAGACGATCGTCTGACTTGCGATAAAGCGGTTTTCTTTGAAAATATATCTCAGAACCATGAAGTTTCGGAGTGAGATAGCATATATTACAGAGTGTATGATCATACCTCGTATTTTGTTTCAAATTAGGCGCGCTTTCGAAACGAACATCAAACACTTGTGAAATAGGCGGAATCACATGCATCTACTGTGACCGGATGTAACCTTTAAAATACCGCACTGTTGTCCTGTACAAGCGATAGTCACATGAAATTAGTGCTTACAAAATCCATCCACGTGTGTGTGAGCTACTTCTCATCTACTTACGTATCATCTTCAAATAACAGATAAAATTACTGGAGTTTGTAGCATTGTTGTGAGAATAAAGTCACGTTTGAAGCCTGTATGTAACACGGTACCGGCTAATAAATTATTTCCATCTGCCTAAAACCAGGCAAGAGAATATGCTGCAGTCAAGAGTTGGAATTACAACGGTATTTTTAGTGGTAAGTCAAAGCACTAGCCCGGCATGCCGAAATGAAACATGAAAGATGACTTTGAATTACAAATCGGCAGTGTGCTATTGAAATATAAATTTCTCAGCAGTGACTGTACAAGATAACATGCTTTCGTAATTTATCTGATTTCGGTTAAGGAGTAAGTGCGAAGCCGGAGAGGACGCCTTAAAGCTAAAGGTTTCAGTTGCTGTTACGATCCCAGATCATCCTTCTCGGACCTATCAACTTCTTCTAACGAGCGTTTTTATATGGACTTCTTCACCCAGCCCCTTCGAGCAGAGGCGAATGACTCTAGTTTTGCTGTTGTTAGAGCTCAGGGGTAGTATGCAATCTTGCCACGATTGAGACCAGAACTCGAGCCACACTTATGAGGAAACCGTCTTGACCATTGCGTCACCGACCTCGCATTAGGCAAGACTGAATCATCGTATATAAACGTTTATACACACTAGCTTTTTAAACTTATTTTCCAAAATCCTACAATTCTACAATTCATTGACAAACTACGCGTTATTTTTGTCTGTTAGGCCCCTACTATTGCTCGGTCGGAGCTGGGAAAGCGTTAGGACGTGATGTCCTGGAAGCGCACTACCGGGCATGTTTGTATGCTGGCGTAAATATTTGTGGCACAAATGGTGAAGTGATGCCCTCACAGGTAAGCCCATCCAGTATGCGTCCGTTGATGATAATCTGAGTGCCGTTTCTTTGATTGACACATTTTTATCGGATTAGCGCTATCGTCGTTTGGAGAGCTTGTGGTTCACTATACAATCGCAGTATACCATCAAACCAATTTGAGCATTGCCGGTTTGGATAGTGTGTACAGAAAAAAAAATTGTGGTTGACGACAGAACAAGTTCTTCAGTAATACACTCGCTAGACAGTATCGGTGAACAGTA